>KZ538127.1:94301-106528 GCA_000934665.2 Catajapyx aquilonaris
CCCCCCCCCCCCCCACAGCATTAGCATATACAACACGAATGCCATTAAAATGTAAGCTGCGTCGTAAATCGCGCACGAGCCGGGTGTGACTAACCTTGTGTCACACCGTCGTGCAGGATGCAGTATATTGCATTAAAAATACCCCATCAGGCAAAAGATACCGCCTCGAGCACATAGTGACCTGTCAACTGCCGATTAGTCACTGAGGCGTTAGTGACGTTTTATTTTCGACTTATTAATTCACACGTATTGCTGCACCCGTCAATGTTTTCACTGTAACATCATGCAATGCGAATGACTTTCTCTGAACTGCACGTGTGGGTAACACAACTCCTGAGACATGAACGATTTAGAATGCATCTGATAATGATTTTAAAAATTCATCGCTTTTAAATTTGCACATAATAATATTCTAATGCTGTAGGCTATTTTGTATGAGGCACATTCTGAGAAAATTCTAAATAATCAGACTCGCCTATTCAAGAACTAAAGAATGTGTATGCATTGGCGAAGTGATTCACCACAGAACACATATTTGACCATGAATTTGACAATTTGTGAGGAATTTTTACATAATATAATTGGGATTTAAATCCCGGAGACGCTTCGCCGCATTTTGCCATACTATTTCTTCCGCAAGTGATGACAGCTGTAATAGGTCAGCAACCCAAAGTGAAGAAATTGCTTCCAGCAGGCTATATTTTGCTGGATCGGAATTCTGCCTGTCGTTGCATTCCAGTATAGGCTATAAACTAATGTGTGTATATATAGACAGAGAAAGTCCTGCTTATATACGAGTAAAATTATACGCCCATGTGTAAGCTATAGGTCCACCTTTACTTATAGAAAAAAATTACAGAATTTTTGATATTATGGAAGTGTTAATGCAGAGCGTAAAGGCCTATGGTGTTAAAATGATAAGAAGTTGATATTTTGATTTTAGCATTATATTGTACTTATGATCATATGCGTTCAAAATAACTTAACACTTGAATTTGCTTTTTCTAATTAATTTTGCACCACAAAACTTTTCTTTTTTATGTTGGAATTACCTTCTTTATGAGTTGTGACATGAACCTGTCAAAATATTTGTAATTTCGCAGAATAATTCTCCCATATTGCAATACTCGTCCACATGCGACAAAAGAAACTGCGTATAAATTTTTGGAAGGCAGATCAGCAAAAAATCTAACGCACAAGAAATAATATTGTGACTGGTGATGAAACCATAAAAATAAGACTCGTGCCATCAAACGTCCTGCACAATTTAGGGGACTGTGGGTTAGCTCAGTTCAGAAATATTGACAAGGAGGGCAGCTAACTTTGCTGCTGTCAGAGTTATTTTTAAATTCCCTTCCGTATGAAAATAAACCTCCTTAAAATAAAAACAAAAACTTAAAAGGTTAGCAAAATATTTAATTTGGCATTTTGCTCTTTATTATTTTAATCTTCAAAACTTTGAACCAACCGGCTATAATTGCGTTATTGTTATTATTAGCATTTAAAAAAACACTTTTTTAAATGACCCCAACAGGTGCAAATGTTGCAATACTCGGTGTAAAATAGCTGGTACTAAAGATCTAATGATAGACAAGACATCCACATCACGCTGTACTTTTGCTAACTCGGTTATACTTGCAAAGGGCGGTTTCTAAACAAAGCCGGAGACAGGTTTACTCCACTTGTATTCTTTAGATGGACGAGTAGCGCAAAAATAGACGTCCCACACCTTGTGGCGGGGATCTAGGAACACATCCTCTCCATACATACATCCCCAGCAACTCCTTACAGAGGAGTCGCAAAATAGCAGAGTTATTTTCAGTTTCTAACCATAAACATGCCCAGTTCGCTAATGATTGCGAATTCAATTAGTGCCTGAAATTATAATTGCAGTATTGGCTGAAGTACAAATGTCCAACTTCAACAAAGAGGCTCACTATATGATTCTTGTAGGATGAAGAACTTTTTTTTGGGTTTATTTTGAAGAAGGAAGTATATGGGCATTTACGTCTGACGTGTCTATACACACAAGCCTTTAAAATGGCTCGAGAGAATGGCGTGAATGAGATTTTTAAAATAGTCATCGCTTCCAAAGGGGTTAGAAGGATGCTGTCAGTAAAAAATGATAAGGCGCGTGCTTCGAACGCATAACATTCTGTAACCGAGTTATGAAAATGAAAAGTATAGCACAATACACTGTGCTTAATTTGCTACAAAAATATTGCCAAATTGGTCACATGGTACAGCTACCTGTGAAATTAACTTGTCACTAAATAGTGGCTGTACAGTGTAAAGATTTTTTGTGACAATTTCAACGCCATTATGGTGATTTTCTGGAAGAACATGAATGAAAATCCATTGTGGTTAAGTACTATTCCCAAGCAAACTTGGAAATAACTGAAAGCCTATCAACGAAAGATATATCACTCAAAAAGGACATTAAATTTCAATTAGCTTGAGTGAAAGATCACTCAAATTGAGCCGAAAACCACTCAAACTATTTTAGACTAGAGGCTACGTACTTACAGCTATGCGCTATAGAAAACGGCCTATTCTAATGAGGGTGCTGTTTGTTTTAAAAAGTCTGGTACATGAGAGGCTATAAATTTACGATGCAACAACACCTAACTGGAACTAATAAATCACAAAAGAAGGATAATGACCCGATGTAAATTTTCTTTATTTTTTTGTTCCGAGAATAGTGCTCAGGAATTCACTCAGGAATTTGGTCATCCTCTTGCAAAGGAGCAAGGTACTTTGGCCTACCTATATATGTACTGAAGGATAATAGTTTCTTTAACAATCGCAGAAAAAATGCTGTAAGTCACGTGATTAGAAGCTTGTGATCAAAATTGAAAACACTCGGGGGGGAAAAAGACACAGAAATTTACCAGTGATTATATCCTAATATTGGTCAACATTAAGGAATTTCCAAAACCTCACGCACAGCTGACTTGAACTTATTGCTCCAAAAGTCCCTGATTATTTTTATGACTCCATTTTTTTTTGCTCCCCTACAAAATTCTATGGCTTGAACCGTGTCCTGAATTTAAAGCTCCAAATTTTACGGACCGATAGCTAATGAATTGGATTACTCAGAGCTAACGAGGAGAGTATCGTCTGACCGAACTGGTACGCCCGCTATTGCGAAAATACAGACCAAGTGGTGTGGAAGTAGGGCAGAGTTTTTTTTTGCAATTTTTTTTTTTTATTTGGATGGTGGTAGTGGAGAGGGTTTTTAGAGGCGTGGGTGGGCTAGTCTTGTGGCCTCCTCGCGGGCGCCGCTTGAAACCAATTCGGATAGTGTTAGTAGCAGGATGGTGTCCGATGACTCCGGATCGTCCAGGTGATGGACAGCCCTAGAAAGGGACGGAAGAAGGAGCGATGGCTCCTAACCAGGAAGACATGGAGGTACATGACCGACGCCGGTCGTCGACTCATCCCGGAAGGACTGTCTCCATCGAGCAAACCGGAAGAGGTGTTCGCACACGTCGAAGAACATTTCCAAGAGGTGTGCAACAAGGAGAATCGATTCCTACTGTGGAGACGAACAAAGAAGAAGAAGGACGAGCGAGAAATCAGCTCAGAGGACCACTTGGAAGATGAGTATGACGATGACGAGGAAGACGAAGAGGAAGAGTGTGACCAACTGAAGAAGCATGTGGCGGTTCAGACCGAGCCGTTGCCTGACGAGTTTTACATGTGGGTTGAACGAAGACAACAGGAGGAAGAGAAGAAGAAGGGTTGTCCCACTCCAGAGTCCGGATACTCCTCGTCAGTTAGTGACACTATCAAACGGTACCTCCGGATGGTGCGGAAGAACTCAAAGTCGGACAAGGAGAAAGCGGATAGGTTCAAGACTGTGAACTATGACAGATCTTTGAGGTACATTAAGTCTAAGAGGGTTCCTGTCGAGGGAGAGGAGGAGCTCGTGCCGGTACCGGTACCGCCTCCGGAGTTGGGTGTGCAAGCTGGGGATCCTTTAGTGCCATTCCTTCGTGACTTTAACTATGACACCAATTTGTTTCGTGTTTGTCGAAAAGATTCGAAGGTAAGGTGTGATGAAGTTGGTCAACTTTGGACGTTTTTTTTTTTTTGCTGAGATTCAAACATTTAACTGACCGTTAACAGCTAACTGCAGTTTAATTCCCGATTGCACCAACCGAAATTACCGATCCGATAGCTCCTAATGGATAGTTAGGAGCCCTTTTAACGTGTGTTAACGATCTGTTAGGAGCTATCGGTGCAATCGGGCATAAGGCCCGATTTCTAGAACAGCGGTTCAAATGTAAACCCTGTTCAAGTCCGGTTTAATCCCAGTTCCGAGTCCCTGAACTGGGATTAAACCCTCTGAACTGGGATTAAACCGGACTTGAACCGAGTTTACATTTGAACCACTGGCACTGTTCGAGAAATCGGGCTTGAGTAATTTTGTTGATCTGGAACTTAAACTACTGTTAACACTTAACGGACAGTTAAATGGACAAATAGGGTGTATATTCTCTGTGGATTTGTGGAAATAAGTCGAAGTCCATTGATTAAATGAATCAAAATTGCACAAAAATAATTTAGAGAGCGGGTCGCAAATTTCGATTTAATAATATCGTGCCTCGTGTAGTGAGCCGATATTTATGGAATCCGCTGACGTGTAGTTATTTTGCCAGTGAGGTTCCAAATCGCATTGCCAATTCTATGTTTTGCTTTACCCCGGAAGCGGGGTTGACTTTGTTTTAAAATGTTGCCGGTTCAAAATTAGTGGTGCTGAATAATACTCAAAACTATCCCCATTATCAATATGGTCCGGTTTATCTTTGGATTTTGAGCTCACAAAAAAAATTAACCTTGGGATTATTGCTAATAAAGGCCACCAGCGATTGGTCGAGCAGCGAAGAGAAAGCAAGTACCACGAGTCCCCGGTACTCCATCACCGTCAGCGACGAGTATGGTACACGCGACTACTTTTCGCCGAGTTCGGACAACGAAACGGACGGAGCTCGGTACAGTCAGATGAGCAGTGCAAGGAGTAGCATAGACACCAACTACACAGGAGAGGACGACGTGTTCAGACCTTCCTCTGCCCTACTCCTTCACCCGAGGTCCTCCATCACCTCGACACACTCCCAGCAACTGTTCCTGTCCCAGCAGTACAATACTGGTCGTGGCACAAGCAGACGACGTCCTCCGTCCAATTTGCATGTTGGGATGACTCATGGCGCGTGTGTGTCATTCGCTCCGTCCACAGTGATGCAGAAGTCCAAGTCATCGTCCAACGTGGTGCACCACGGAGGGAAAATCATGGCCAAAAAGATGTGGCGCTCGAGGTCCAAGAGCCAGAGCAGGGCCAGCGCCAACTCCACCTGCACCTGGACGCCTCAGGTAAGAATTCAATTCATCAGACACAGAGGAATGCGAAACGCAATTTGAATCATTTTAATCCATTTTTAAATGATTCGGCAGAAAAATTACGCGTCAAGAAACTTGGTATTGGGGCTAATTGCAATTGGAGCAGGCAATGCTCTGTAGATATTGCATGCTCCAGTAACAACCCAGAGGCATTAGAGCTTAGAAACACAAATATGGGCAGGTTTCATGAAGGCACTTGTGCACCTTAGGTATTTTAATCGATTTAAGTCAAACAATCGTATTTGACGTTTAAAACAATTTCATTCTGCAAACATGGTTGAAGCTGAAATATATCGCAATAAAATTATGCAGAGATTATTTATTAAAGTTTCGTATCTTTAAGTAAGTTTTGAAACTTATAATTAAAATGTTGAGTAGGCCTACTGTGATAGGCCTATAGCGTGGGGAAAAACATTGCTAGATGATCCGTGTAGCAGGTTTATGCAAAGAGTGTAAAGTCAGGGACAACCACTTGTTGGTGTCTCTCTTTTCTGACCTGTAACTTATAAATAACTGGTCTGTATATTTGCTTTTACTTGGATAAGAATAACAGGAAATTAGTGCCGATAATGCGTGGCAGGTGATTGTCCTGAAGGAAGAAGATTTTGACCTCAGTTCCCGGCATCACTTGTTCAGTTTATGCATACCTATAGCTAAAAAATTCATATCCTGGCTTGTGTCACCGGACGAGGCTTTTCCGTCACCCTGCTGGACATTATCATGAATTTACGAACTAGTTTCTACTTACTAATTACAGTAACGCAATGATTTTTGTAACTAAACAGCGGATTCTATGACAATATTGTAAATATACATATTTGTAATAAGTAATTCTGTCCTATTGACATGAATATTTTTGTGCCAATTTCATATTTCAAATAATGATGAATTGCTGGCCGACACATTGATCATTTTAATTTCTGAATCGCTATTCCGGAATCAGGCTTGGTTTTTCCTGACTGCAATTAACCGGATCAGGTTTATAGGCAAAGTTATCACTTATCAGTGCAAAAATTCAATTATTTTTTGTAGGGGTAACGACGCAAGAGAAGCAGCAGTTAGTATACGTGAAGGTTGCTGCATGTGTTTATTTAGTCTTGTCAGTATGGGGAAGGAGTACGAGGCAGAGTCCATATGAATATCCAGGCGGTCGAGTTATAGTTAGAACTGCAACCTGATAAAGGCCCCAGAGGTACAAGCAGAACTGCTAACCTTCCTCGACACCTACCCATTTTTGAAATTCAATCATCATATTTCGGGTTTGGTGGCGCGCATGGTTTGCTGCTGCTCGTTATGCAACGTGGAAAAAGAGGAGTGCTGCGATGTGAGATAATTTCTGATGCTCCAGCGAGTAATATTTATGCCATACATGAATGAGTCTGCTTTATAACGCTTGTAACGCACCGTTAAAGCACATCGTAAAAATCTTGATCACTCAATAGTAAAGCTTAACAATGTTGCGGTAATGTTTTAATCACTCTTAAATTATTTTTAAAGTTTCAGTTCCAATCCAAAAGTTACAGACGGTATACATATTTAGCAGGTACAGATCTTGTTTGGAAAAACACATGTAACATTAACGCATCAGCAGTCCCAATCAGTTCGTGTCATAATATCAATTGTGGTACATAATTATTCGACATCGCTCAAGAAATTTGCATAATTTTGCAGCTCAAGAGTTGTTGCCGCCAAAGCCTCTCTGCAACCGCTTTATAAAAGTACGCCAGCGGTCATCTGATAGCTTCGTTTATTTTTACTCGCGTATTTGGAAACTCTAGAGAACTGCTAAGCTAAAATTTCGCAGAAAAATTTCTACAATATTGCCGTCATGACACTTCCCATCTTCGTGATTACTATTAGTAGTGCGGGGGAAAAAATGTTTGCTTTATTGTAAATAAACTATGGTAAGGAAATGGCTTAAATGTGATGATGGGGGAAATAGAGTGACGATACATTTTTGGGTCGCAGGGTAGGTGTCGGTGGAGCAGCATAACATCGAGACAGGTGTCCCTGACGGATACGACCCTCCTGCATCTCACAGATATCGAGAGACGCACACTTCAAAAGGTCGCTTTGGCCAAACTGCAGGCACTCAACCTGGGTGCTGCCATTCGCATTCCTTCAGGTGAGTCTTATCCAATTGAAAGGGCTGTCACTGAACACTAATTTTCAAGAGAAAAACTGCCCAATAGGTCCTTATCACAATCCTATAGTTGCTCCTCTTGCAATTTGTTTCTGGATTAAACAACTATGTATACCTAACACATGGAGAGGATAATATTATTCTAGCAATGGCCTGATTTTATATTAATTTTTTGTAGAAAACTCCAATCCGACGCATAAACCAAAGAGGAGGCCATACTTGCTAAAGAAGAAGGCGCTGACCACAGGCTTCTTCGAGGGAAAAGACAAAGGTACAGTATAGGTATTGTACTCATTGCAGAATAATGAGTTCAACATAATCATGACCTATCACATTGTGCTGGATTGTGAACTATTTTTGAACAAATTTTGACAGTTAAAAATGAGTTGCACAAAAATTTCGTGGACCTTTCAGACCACATTTACAAACCTTTTAAATCAGGCTGAACCCGGGCTTTTTGCCTCACTGGCTACGTCCTTGTCAACAAATGGTCACAAATAGCGCATCAATATTACGCGGATTATTGTGTGCCAAGTGCACAAAAAATTCTTGCCTTGGAACTCGTCGACACCTTTTTTTTAAACTGGGTCAGTAAGACTATTGACGCTACCTTACTAATGGAAACTGGCAGCTCAAAATAAACTTACGAGACCATTCATTCGGGGGAAATAATGTTAATATCCGCATTCCGCTCCCAATTCCGTGAGCTCTGGTACGCAAGGCTACAAACAAAAGTTATGGTTTCAGCACGTTTATTGCCACGGAAAAATTCTGCAATGTTTCGTATTCAGTCTATCGCATTTGCAGTGTAATTGCATGATTGTAATATGAAAGCTCAAATACATTATGGCGAAAATAATTGTGTGGGATTGTGTATTGCAATATAAGCTGATATTGCAATAATTATTTCTTTCCCCAGGTCCTAAATTAGATTGAAATTCCACACAACCGCAGTCTTGTTTTGGTACGATCTATAAGATGTGTGTTGAGAGTAAAATGATCCAATTGTACGAATTATTGTTATGTATAGTGTATACTTGTGCTGATAAGTTTGATCTTACAGAATCATGTGGAGGGATGGTGTTCGGCATCTCTCTGAACCAGTGCATCAGCAATGACCAAGTTGCGAGAAGGGCAAGGGGCATAAGCCCTTGTCATCGGCATGGATCCGATGATACTGATCTCCACAAGAAAGCGCACCACGGCAGCAGAACCAGCTTTGGATCTTTACTCGACAGTCTCAGGAACGACAAGGTCAGTCGACTTGCCAAGGAAAATACTACATTATTAGTGGAAGGAATTTCTCACCATCTGTATAGTACTATAGTTCATTGATCGGAGCAACCTTCCCATAAACGTGCATTTTTTTTCAGATTCCGTACCTTGTACTGACAAACGTTATTACTTGTTACTGGCCTTTTTTTTCAGAGTGAGTCTCAGCTACTAATCTAATTTTGTTTGCCATTAAAATGAAAATACGACCATCATTATATTAGTAAAACCACTTTGTGGATGTGAATGTCATATCCTGTTTGGCTATAGACCAGGGGTTTTAAGCAGCAGAGTTAACATTTAACGTGGATTAATAAAGGAAAATTGACGTAAGATATTTTCTGTTGTGGCTTGTGGGTCCAAAGTTTCCAAATTCAGTCAATATTCACAATTTCATAATTTTGGTAAATGAACAGGGAACATAATGTAGTTAAAAGGGTATATATATCCACCTCTCTCACATTACTTGTACACTAGATCGAGCGCAGTTATTAATACGACATGCACGCCATCAGAGATTTGAATTTGTAGTCACAGCCATATAAAGTGGTCTTTTCAGTTCATAATTACGGTACAATAAATGACATTTTTTTTACATTGATATCCTGAGAAATTACTTTGGGATCACGAATCTTAATTTTTCCAGGGCTCCCTTATATATGTTGCACTGAGAAGATGCAGTCTGGGAAGTTTGTACTTGACAGTCAGTTGGCAAAGATCTTTTTATGCGAAACTTATCATGCGAAACTTATCATGTGCTTTATGGAAAAATAACAACAATTCTGTGCAGGACTTGCATTAGTCAAGGAATTCTAGCTTCTAGTAAACATTCTTGCGCTTCACTTTGGCAGTATAACTATTCATTTCACCAATTGTACCCAGTTAACTGCATTATTATACTGTACTATACTGATGCATTCAGTATTCAAGTTATTTCATGATTATTTATATTTCAATACGGATAATTACTTCAAAACTGTTTCTAGTAATTAAATGAAACATGCCAATGCTTTGTTATACAGAGGATGTTGCACTATTCAAAAGGCAGCAGTCCATGCATGAGAAATGGAAAGTGGTATGGTTTATTTTCTCCACCAGCTAGTTTATAAACTGTCGAACGATGATTCCTGTTAAGGAGAAACAACAGTCACTACATAATGAATAAGGTCCTATACAACAATTTAAAGCCATTGCTTGGGGTGCACAATCTCTAACATCTTCCCCAATAAAATGGACTGTGAATTATTATGACGAGATCGTGTTTAGCCATTGCAATTATTTATTTTTGCGTGATTAATACCCAGTGTGCATTTACAATAATTATCAGAATTTACACTGAATGTGATGGTCAGTAACACCTACATTACCTCCACGTAATCTATTACAAAATGTCACATTCATAATTTTTGGGGAGGTGTGCACTCTGTGCAGGTGTTGAGTGAGACATGCTGATAACAAGGAATATCCTGCTGCTTATCACAGATACTTGCAGGGTGACCTACTCAGACATTCACATAATTTATTTTTACTACAAATTGTCTGCATTTTGTCAATCCCTTATGTTTTGTAAACTATTGTCTGGTACCTGCTGTTAATTGTTTTTGATTTTGCGATTTCACAAGCACGGAAAAAATGTAGCACCCAGTAAGCAATGTACACAAAAGAGTCTGGTCTATTGTTAAGTTAATTAGTTCCTTTTGGCAGTGCATGTGATCCAGTTTATTCCCATGCCGAGCGAGTCCGAAGGAAACAAGGCGGAGAATACTGAAGGAGTGGCTTAAGAAAAGGACTCGTAGACGACCTGCTGTGGTTTTCAGATGATGATGAAGAAGTGTCTATTTTTGGGGAGTGCCCAGTATGCGGTGGGCACGAATAGAGCTGGCTAAAGGCCAGCATTGAACGGCGCCAGCCTCTTTTCTGCTCACTTTATTTATTCCTTGCAAAGAATCAACAGATGGCCATGCTTCTGAAGGCTTATTGGGGGAATTTCCAGGTGTGACCTCTGCAAAAGGCCTTAATCCTTAAAAATCCCAAAAAATGAGATTTTTTTTGGGTGGATTGTGAATGTAAAGGTTGGACTATCTGTCGTTCTATATAGACTGGCTCCTGTGAGAGTCTGAATCTGGAGAAGAAGAGATGCAGCTTGGCAGGTAGTCTTGGAGGATTGGACAACCTCTCGTGCTCTTCTGCGGACGGAGTTGATCCTCCTGCTACGGAAGTGCCAAATTCATCTCCGTCCCCGTTGGTTCCTGGTATTGTCAACGCCTGTTTGCGTCACTTGGAAAAACACGGCCTTCAAACTTTGGGAATCTTCCGGGTCAGCAGTTCCAAGAAGAGAGTACGCCAGGTATGTGTCTCACATTTTTATTGCCAATAACTGCAACCCGGTATTTTTGGGGGTGTCTTGACAGATGAGACTCATCACACTCAGCAAAGTTCAAGTGCGATGTAATTGTTGTTTGTCATATTTTCAGCTAAGAGAAGAGTTTGACAGTGGAAAGGACATTCTGCTAACTGAGGACCATTGCCCACATGACATAGCTACCCTTCTAAAAGAGTTTTTCCGAGACTTGCCCGAGCCATTACTGTGTAGAGAACTATATCCAGCCTTCCTTCAAATGCAAAGTAGGATTGCCAAATAATATTGCGGGAGCTGTAGATTATGGCGTCTAATGCTACAACAACAAATCATTTCAGAAATCCGCAATCGGAAATTGCAATTCGAGGCATTGCAGTACTTGGTCCAGCTTCTTCCAGCTCACAACCGAGACACACTGTGGTCACTGCTGACATTTTTGGCCACTGTGGCCGAGAATGCAACAGATCACCGAAACAAAGCCGGTATAAATTCGTGAACGACCCTGTTTTTTTTCTATCATGTTCTAACTGCAAATTGTGTCAAACAGGAGAATGGGTACCTGGGAACAAAATGGACAGCAACAATCTGGCCACACTCTTTGCCCCAAATATCCTCCATTGCATCAAGCCTGGAAGTGACAAAGAGCTTTCGGCTGAAAGGGCAGAAGAGCGCATTGATGTCATCAACGTTGTCCGAAGTATGATTGACCACAACAAGGAACTTTTTGAGGTATGCACCTGCTGGGTACCAATAACTCTCTGATTGTTAACACTGCTGTTTCTGTGCAGGTGTCTGCAGAACTTATGGACGAAGTGTACCTGCACCTAATGGACACACATCCCGAATCATTGGACCAAATCCTAAGGAAGCGTTGCTCACAAGGAGAGGAAATACTAGACGATTTGGACACAAGCAGCAGCGTTTTCGAAGGCAGCGAAGCTTCTTCTTTGCCAAGGACCCCAACCGACGTCGCTTTGCATGAATCCGCGGTTGCCAACAGCACTGCAGCAATTGACAGGTAATAAACATATCGGGGGGGGGGGGGGGGGG
>KZ538127.1:106535-118553 GCA_000934665.2 Catajapyx aquilonaris
TTTGTTTGATATACCAATATTTAGCAGGCATTTGGAAAGGAGTGGTTCCAAACCGGATGTTATATCCAACACCACAGAGGATCACAACCGTCGGTATAGGAAAAGAGAGGAAATACTGCATGAAACTGGCGGTACTGGAGGGTCAGCAAGGTTTGTCTTGTAATTTCACATGTTTGTACGACAATTTAACAGAATTTGTTTGGTACAGGATGAGAGACCGGGGTCGTGATAGGACGAGACGAAAAGAGCGTGGGTCTACAGGCAGCATAGGAGACCACCCTGAAGCATCAGACCGGTACCGAAAGAGCTACTCGGATAAGGAGGACGCAGGATCATCGTCGACGACACCCGTGGCTGAAGAGGACGAGCGTACCAAGTGGTTTCGACGACCATCGGGAGAAAGCAGCGACGGTTGGGAAGCTCATCGCAAACGGGAACGACGAGAAGGACAGTCCGACTCCGATGCGATTCGACCGTTGGTCCTGCGCGACGGAGAACTTCGGAAGCAACCTGGGGTGATCACAGCTAGTCTTAAAATTCCAGTGCCGATGCAGGCGACGTCAACGACGATAGCGGCACCAGCGTCGCTTCCGTCGCCAGCACCCCCGTTCGCACTCAGCCTGGACGACACCGACATACCGTTCATCGAGGACACGGGCGAACGATGCGACGACGTCGTTGCAGAGTTCAGGGTCGGATCAGCCCCTGCACGTGCGTCGCTTGAGCTGCACCAACGACGTCGGTCAGGCACAGGCAGCAGCAGTACCGATTCCTCCATGGTTGTAGCGGTCCGTACCGGTACGTCATCAGGCACCAGCACTCCAGCCAGCGCATGTTCGTCCCCACCATGGCGATCAGAGTCCTCAACACCTGCATTGTCACCACCGACGTCCCCGACCACCCGATTTCCGTACGAGGAAATGACAGCTCGGATCAGCATCCCGACCAGATCAGAGGACACGGACAGGATAAGTCCGACCATAACCGCGTACAGAAGCGGTGCAACAACAGGTACCGACAGAAGAGCGTTGCAGCAGGGACGTGAGACTCTCGGTGCGTGTGTCCTAGCCGGAGGAGGTGTAGTGCGATCACGTACGACCGACATCGGCGGTCTGGCCAGAGCACAGCATCAGCAGGAGGCTCCGATGATGAAGAAGACGACCAAGAATAAGTCGTACGTCGGTGGCAACAGGCATCAGACAGCGCATCTTCCGGACGTTCGAGGAAGAATAAAAGGCGACGAAGAGCAAGGCCATCAGGTGAGGCAAAGGCCTCAGGGAGCCATGTGGAAACGACAGGAGATCATAGCCAGTCATCCGAAACAATCGGAAACTTTTGTGTAACAATACGCGTGTAACAATGAACTGTACACATTCATATGGTCCGCTACTTTTTTTTTTCACAACCGAGTGCGCACCACAGTTCGCGCAGCTTGCACGGTTGGCATTATCAATGACTGGTCAATAAGAGATGCGCTTATTTCCAACGCTACCCTGCTTGGACGAGGGGAGGGAATAACAAAATGGGCACGTTTGCGACGTTGCCAAAAGCTATGAAAAGGCGTCCTTTTGGTAGTAACTCTGTCAACGTTTTTTGTCGGAACAATATAGCTGCGCGAGTGTGGGTGCGCACTCGGTTGCGTTCGTTAAAAATTCAATATGTGCGCCACTGCAGGTTGGTTATTGTTATATTAATTGTTGGCAGGAAACAATGGAAACATATTTTCTCCGTGTATTAGTCATTAAGCCGTCATTGAACTGTACTCTTGCCATTTCTACTGTACGTATAATATGCGGTGGACGTATTTCTCTTTAAATAACATGAGAAAAATGCGTGCAGCCTCGGTTCGGGATTAAGTTAATAAATTATATAGTCACTTTATCGTGCCAAAGGTATTATGATTTTTTTGTAAATGTTATAACTGATGGTGACCGTTTTCACACTTAATTTTAAGAGAGAGAGAAAGAGAGAAATATAGGTGTACACACTTTTAAAACTGACGATGTAACCATGCAATTATAGTCATTGTTTTATGTCTTGCGAGGACATCAGCACAGGCTGACTACAACCTTGCACCTCGCTCGTTCTTATTAAAAAAAATAAAGAGGATATTTGTTGAATTCAAGACTTAAATTATTGTTATATTTTTATTTACTCTTCACTTTCTGTTATAATTTCTGAATTTAAAAAAAAGAATAAAGTTTGTTACGTCTACGTGTATATTTCTTACGCCAACGGGCACCTGAACACATAGGCCTACGTACGCAATTTTAAAGCATTAATAATATGAACGCATTTTAACAATCACCCTCAGCCTCCTATTCAAAGGGTGAACATCATGAATAATAATAAGCGAATATCACTATTGATTGTTGTTGCCTCACTTCAAACCAGTTGCTAGGGTAGACACTCCATAACGCTTTTTCTTTTCCTTCCTGCTTTTGAACTGAAGACAAAATCGATTTTTCTTAGTTGATCCTGCAGGTTATGCTTTCCGTGTGCCACATCCGAGAGTTGCATACAAGACAGGATGTAAATCTCTGCGACAACTAATAAAGAAAATAACAAAATAATAATAATAATAAAATAATATAAAGAAAATAATAAAGAAAATAAAGACATACTGTCATACTGATTGGCGAAGCCACAGTAATGTTCGTTGGCCTGTGACACAACTAAGGAAAATAAATGAAGAGCTACTGATTGGCAAAGCCACAGTAATGTTCGTTGGTCTGCGGCAGGACAAGACGGACAGTATTGTTGGGCAGAAGACAAACCCACAATAAGCGCTGCATATTTGACAGGGGGACCAGATACCAAGTGATAAACCACCGTTTGCACCGCGATGCACCGGAGTCGAGGATTTCCTGCTGCCTCTCCTGCCCAACCTCCCGGACATGGAGTTTGTCCTGAATACGCGTGACTGGTCGCAGATACAGCGCCAGTGGTCCAACCATGCGGTCATACTCGCAATTGCTCAAATTCAAGCCCATTCAAGACCATTAATTAATGGAAGTCAAGTCGAAGTCGTGATGATTAAATTTTTTAAACCCATAATTTATTTCAGGCGATGCAAAGTGCATTCTTGTTGATACTTTTTATAACACGCACGTAACCCATGATTCACATGCCTACTAGCAGTACCGATACTGCAATATGTTTGTATTCCAGTCAATGTTCTGTTCACGCCCAACTTAGTCGCCGAGTACTTGCAGCGGTATCCGGCCGCATTACGATTGTTCCTGGAGCATAATTATGATCTTTCAGGTTAAACTGGGGGTAAGTACCGACCGAATCTAATCGAATTTGGTTAACAACCGGTTTGTTACAGAGCAAGCAATTCCATAAGCACTTAGCGATGCTGTACTTGGAGCAAGTAATATCGCTTCTGAACAAAGACGAATCGCAACCATCCGAAGCCAGACGCAAACTCCAGGAGTTGCTGGAAGCCTCGTCGAATTACAGTCCAGTTCATCCTCGGGAAAATGGCGAACACCGAACTGTATCCGGAGATGCCCATACTTTACGCGAAGGTATGTAAATGCAACGCACATTGTTACGTAAATGTGATGTACATTGTTACGTGAATGTGACGCAAATTGTTATGCACAATGCGAGGGGAGGCGGAGTGGTGCTGTGGTAACGGATGCGCCCACGGATGTTAAGGTCCCGGGTTCGATCCCAGCCCGGGGACACCCCCTTCATCTCGTGCAGAGTTCAGGGTCACCTCTGGCTTCGTCTCGGGTGGTATTTCCACAGACTAAACCACCCGGGGGAGTTCACTAAAAATGGCCACAGCGTAAGATGCACTGCACCTTGCACATCCCCTCCTGTCATCCTGCCCGTGGGCCCGGGCTTTAATTAAATAGGCACCATGTACTGAACAACTCAAAATACAATAAAGGTCCATGCGATACACCCGGGAAGGGGTGAAAGCATTACCCACAAATTATTATTATTATTTATTATTATTATTATGCACAATGCAGTACATTTCTGCAGAATTAATCGGTTGCATTACTGATGGAGGATCATGATAAAGAGTTTCAGATACTAGTGTACAAACTGGGCGATCATAAAGCGGCCGAGGAGCACAGTGTACGTAATGCGAACGGACTTGACATGGCAAAGCAACAGAATATATTTTACACTCTTCTTCACGTCTATCTCTCGCCATCTGGAGGGCAAGTGTATGACTCGTAATTTGTGCGGGAATCAATCATTTGTTTTTTTTTCAGAGTTGAGCAGTTGGATCCGGCACTGAGTCTGCTGAACAATCAAATACGGCTGAATTCGATGTGGTTCAGGTGATCAGCCTGCTTCCGCCGACCTGGCCGCTTTCATCGGTACAGCGGTTCATATGTGGTTGCCTCCGAAGCCACCTTCATGTGAGCCGCATGAAGAAAATCGAGAGCTCGTTAGTCAGAGGAGAAAACGTGCAGAACAAGTTCATCTGGCATGACATGTGCCGTGATGCGCTGGTTCTACTCGAATCAAAGCAAGCGCAATGAATGACTTGCAGTACTAATCCGATCTCTTTACAGTTATTGTTGTGTTTGCAAAAAGCCGTTTGAAGACCCAGCTTGCGCAAGATATCCAAAAGGGCTTGTCATTCACACGTGGTGTGCACGACAACCCAACGTTTGTCTGCTAACCAGAGCCGTCTTTAGAGAATACTGATCTGTATACATATGTTTAATTAAATATATTTAAGCTGTACAGTATTAGAAATTACGCTCTAATGGATGCGACACTTGGTAGCCCTTATGCGATACGATCTTCTCGGCGATGTTCATGTACATTGTGTCCGTCGTTGCGAATTGGCCGTCGTTCAGCTCGTTGACTAGTCGCTTCACGGCGGTGTATGCATCGCAGCAGTACGTTTGCGCCAGGGTTATCTGCAATTAATATGCGATGTATTATTGCGGTACATAGCGACGAAGTACATACTTCCAAATCCGCGTTCCTCAGCCCGATGCAGTACGACCTGGACGATCTTGCTAATACCGCAGTCATACCGTATATCATCACAGCAACGTCTGATAGCCGCCGTAGCACCATATGTCGCTCGGCAACTTCAGCGCCATGATACGCAAACACCTGCTCCACACCGAACTCCAGTCGCGCCACGCAGTACTCCAGCATCTTCACGTATTTCTGCAAATACACACATCATCACACCCGATAATTTCAACCATCATTGTCTTACCTTCAGCGACGGATGGACGAACCCATCCAAGCCCATGTCCACCTTAGGGTTGTCCGAATGGTGCCATATTCGCTGCATCGTTTTCCGGAAGATGAACCCGGGGTGGAATAGCGGGTTTCGCATCTTCTTAACATCATCCTGCAGTTCAAGTCCGGCAAAATGTAGTCCCGCGAGTGCAACGTACGACCTCAGTACATCACTGCTGGTTTCAAATAGTTGCAAGGCACGTGCGTCTTGCATTATACGGTTTAGGTAGTTTGTAGGGTCGTACCCGGGTGATCCGACGATGCTAAGTGCTTCGACTACTGCGGTCCATAGTGCGTCGGTAGCCATTAGTTTAACCGCTGTCGACTCGACGGTCGTATCGGCATCGGTTGTATCGATCAATCCGGCTGTCATGTACGTAGCGCTTTCCACCGCGTATGTAGCGACTGCCATTTTCGCTAACTTGGCTTGCGTTAACTGGTCTGTCCTCGCATGCTCCACGGTGTACTTCAGCACATCCCGCAACATCGCACTGCACACTCCGCCCCAGCAGAAACGATCCGCTGTAATCGCATTGACCGCCAGCTTCAATCCCTGTCCAACCGTACCCAACGTATTGGCAGCCGGAACAGGCGTGTCCTTAAACTGTACGGAGCACAAATCTGCTCCGTTGATACCAGGCGTCCCATGCGATTTGACCGTCACTCCGGGATAGTCACGCTCGACTATAAATGCAGTCAGTGCATCGTACTTAAGATGCTTATGATCCTGCATCTCCGTCTGGGCGAACACGACGTACAGACTGGCATTCCCACCGTTAACGACCCAGGGTTTGGTGGCGTTCAACGTCCAGGTGGTGCCGTCGTCTGACAGCCTCGCTTGAGCCTTAATCTTCGTAACGTCGGAGCCGATGTCCGATTCGTTAAGGCAAAACGCAGCGATCCATTCGGCGGTGGACAGCAACGGAAGGTACTTGGAGCGCTGTTGCTCGTTACCCTCAAGCAGCAGACTCTAATGAGAAAAAGAATATTACGCCATGGCAACGACACTGGTTCTTTGAAGCTCACCTTAATGCCAAGGGCTTGGTGCGCATGGAGCATGACTGCAACGGACGCATCGCCCCCGACGGCCTCCACCATCCGGACGTACTCAGTCGACGTCGCTTCCGTCCCTCCGTACGCCTGCGGAACCTGCACTCCGCACAGCCCCTTCTGTCCCAGCGACCTCAGGTCATTCGCTGACCCTTCCAACGACCCGACCTTGCCCTTCAGCTGGGTCAGCGCCTCCCCGTCCAGCTCCGGGAAGGTCAGCACCCTCGGGTCCACCTTGCCCAGAAAGGCGCTCTTCACCACCGGCTGCATGCGGATCTTGGACGACTGGGCACCCACGCCCTCCTCCGCAGGCTTCACCTTCTCCACCTGCAATGGAATGTACCGGTAAGTAGTGTCCATTGCAACAGGCCCATGGCAACAGTCGATGACAAGGGGTGTCCACACTTGCAATGGTACATGGCAACAATAATGTACTCTACATTTTTGAGCGGTTCACTCTGTTCGCAATGTACAGGGTTTCCCCCCCTTGTGGTGACCACAGTGCCCTGACCTGTGTTGCGAGTGTCCTCCTGCTGCATGGGGGCTGCTGGACGCACCTTCGTCTGACCTGATGACCCAGCAGCAGACTTGTTGACCTCAACACGTGCGAGGTCATGCTTTTCTGATCACAGACGATAGTATCGACTACTTTTGATTCTACTACTTGATATCATCCATCACTGACTGTGTGGACGATGCTGGTGCACGTCGGATCGATGGTATTATCATAGCCAAAAAAAAAAAGCCAGCTGTTTTTGCCACGTATTAGCAGCTGTGCTACGTTCGGCCAGCCGGTTCGAGGTGGATGAAAAGATGGCCGCTTCTCGTCGTTCCTGGTTTTTCCTTCTGCTTGGGACGTGTCTCCTTGCCGGTTACTGCTGCCATGGACAGGCCAGGAGGAAAGAGGTAGGCATGGTTGGATTTGGGAGGGTCACTTTGGGCATCGGTTGGGGGGACAGATTTTCCCAGGGGTGTCTTCAGGGCAGTAGGTACAGCGCAGTGTGATGTGTTCCCCGTTGCAGCCTGGTTCTAGTTTGGCGGATAGGGTTCAGCAGCTGGTGGACCTGAACTCGAAGCGGTCCGTGCTGCGGTTGAATGGGAACAAGTTCAAGGATCTGGTCAAGGCGTCGCCACGCAACTACTCCGTGGTTGTCATGTTCACTGCGATGGCTCCGTCCAGGCAGTGCTCCATCTGCAGACATGCGCATGACGAGTTTCAGATTGTGGCCAACTCCTACCGATACTCCCAGGTGTACTCAACGAAGCTGTTCTTCGCAATGGTGGACTTCGACGAGGCGCCCGACGTCTTCCAACTGGTCAGGTCGCTGTTTGCTTTCATGTGATCAGAGAATGACGTTAAACTTCCTTTTCAGCTGAGGATCAACACAGCTCCTATATTTATGCACTTTCCGCCAAAGGGAAAACCAAAGAGTAGCGATACGATGGATATACAGAGGGTTGGGTTTGCGTCTGAAGCTGTAGCTAAATGGATCGGGGAACGGACAGACATACAGGTCAGTTTATTGCGAATATAAACAAATTCACAAATTAATACGAGATGGCCAGTTGGATTGTACCTGGTCATCGCTGGTATATCTTGATGGGATAAGGACGTTTTTTTAAAAAAACCTACATGTATTAATTTGTACAATTGCTTCTCCGTGTTAAAGATCCGTGTGTTCCGACCACCAAACTACTCTGGGACGGTGGCCCTGATTGTCCTATTCGGTCTGGTGGGTGGCCTTCTGTACCTGCGCCGCAACAACCTGGAGTTCCTATCGAACAAGACGGCATGGGCAGTGGGAGCTCTCCTCTTCATATTCGCCATGACTTCTGGCCAGATGTGGAATCACATCCGTGGACCTCCTTTTGTCCACAAGACGGCTGCTGGGCACGTGGCATACATCCATGGCTCTTCCCAAGCCCAGTTCATCCTTGAGACCTATATTGTGATCATGCTGAATGGTGCTATTGTCCTAGGCATGATACTTATGACAGAGGCTGCCGCAGGGAAAGGGGATGTCCGGAAGAGAAGAATACTTGCCATGGTGGGACTCGCTTTCCTTGCCTTCTTCTTTAGCCTCATGCTGTCCATATTCAGGTCCAAGGCCCATGGATATCCATACAGGTGAGAATGCCATTACTGTACACACCTCAAGAAATGCATGCCTTACATATTTTTGCAGTTTGTGTATAAGTGTTGCTGAGCTAGTTGGAAATGCCCATGATAAGATGTAAAATGGTGCAAGCATGTACTTGTGTAAAAGAAATTGATGTTTCGGTATTACACAACTTATTGATCTTTTCAATTGGCGTCGGAGCTTAAAACATTGGGATTAATGTTTACAGGTGCTAAATAAGAAATTTATAAAAATGTTGTTGCCAATCACAGCTTGGAAAGCTTAGATCGCTTTACACTGCATTGTTTTCTTGGACCTAGCAATTTCTAAACCCAGTCTCTTCACTTGTGTACAATTTAATTTACACATTACTGTCGCTAATGCCAACAGGAAATAGATCAAGCTTGGATGGAAAAGTAAAGGAAATCTTCACTGGTAATACAGCTTTTCATGTGAATAGATTTGATGCTTTGTTTATGCTCGAATGTACCCATGATGATAGTAGGCTATTCTTGCCATCCTGTAATTAGTTTTTATGATATGGATAATCTTTTGCCTTGCTGGCTCATAGCTGGGAATATAATGGATGTCTGAAACTTTGGCATAATTACGAAGTTGAAGTGTCATGTGCAAAAAAGGGGCGTGCTTCCAGCTTCCTTGGAGCAGTGATTCTCAAAGTGTCACATGCAGCTCACTGGTGAGCCTTCAGCCCTCTCTTGTCGGCTGTGAATTGATCTGAAAGATCTTTCTTCGTTTTTACAGGCCAATGGCATGTGCTTAATAATTGCAGGTCTAAGCATGCTTTGGTCTAGGCCACTAAGGAGTCGTTTGTTCCACCATAACTGGGCTGCATACAGAGTGTGAGAGTCACTGCTTTAGAGACGAAATGCTGTAAATAATGCCAGTAACTTTTGTGGGAAAATGGGGTGCATGGGTGCTAGTGAATGGGCAGAACAGTATTTAGGTACAAAAACTACGTGGGAACCTGTGCGTAATGTACAGTGAAACTAGTCCAACGTGGAACCATTGCTTGAACTTGGCAAATGTTTTTCGGTGCACATGCTAGAAACTTCTTCAGTAAGTATTTTCTGCTTCAGCACATCTTCATTTTTGCACTTTGTACTGCACTGCTGTGCATAACATTACCAGTAGCAGGCATGTAATTTTACTACATATTGCGGATATACTGTAAATAATTTAATATTAACTGTTGAAATTAGCTGTGATGTGCCCTTGGGTGTGATAGAGATAGTTTACAATACTGATGGGCTTCATCATGTGTCGAGTACTTACTACTCCAATAAGGTTTAATTTTCTCTGCTTGTACAAGTAGATTACTGGAAAAAATCGCTATCAGTAGTGTACTTGTCATGCCTTTCTAATCCAAACTCATATTGTTGTATGTGTAATTGTAAAATTAAAGTATGAAAACACACACACACGGGGTGTAAAGTTTGAGATATGAGCATGGTATGTAATGAGGGCCTTTTGTATGGGCATCAGATAGTTAATTGCCAGGAGTAATAGTGCCAATCATTAAGGGCAGCATTACGCAATATTGTAAATATTATTATTATAAGTGTTTTTCAGCTAAACCTTTGGTTATTTCGCAATTAATAATTATTCCACTATGTTTTTGTTACAGTTTCCTGCTGAAGTGATCTAGTCAACCGTTGTGATGCAAGATGGACATGGCACATTTCCAATTCCGTTTGTTTTGAACGTTTTCACTGCAATTAGAAGTCAGCTCAATGCAGCCTGTGTGGTACAGTAATATTGGGACCCAAGAGAATTTGATGCAAAATCTGTCCACTTTTGTACTCCTACAGTGTTTTCATGTCTAATATACATTGTATCAAAATGCTTCCTCTTTTTATTTCATTTTCTCAAACTCTAATCAACTTTTTTTTCCAATTTTTTAGATATTGTATGTGAAAGGTACTCCGTAGGACACTTCCTGAAATCCATATTCACAATAAATTATTTCTCACTTGCAAACTCAGGTTCTTGCAAGCTTACAAAACTACCTTGAGCAGGTTCATTGCTTATTATGAGTAGAAAATTCCGAGTGCATGACACTCCATAGGAGAAAAGTAAAATATATTTCAATAGATTGAGCTAATTGGCTCCATATCCATATTTGCGGCCGTGACAGCGAGAGGAAGAAGTGTCAAACTCACGGGCCGGCCCGCGACGGGCTCCCCGAAACAATGGATAGCGCCCTTAAAATGTAGGCTTTGCCCAAGAGGGCCCTGCCCTGAAACGGGGTAAATAAATAAATAAATAATAATTTATTAGTGGATTTCTTCTCTTACATAATTATATCTGGAGCTGTCCCCCCAAGAGGGCTCTGCCCCATAACGGGGTAGCATAAATAAACAAATTGAGTAAATGAATAAACACGGCCCTGGTTATATCATGCTATGTGCTGTCGGCCGCAGAAGTACAGTAAAACTTCCCTAAGTCGAAGTTCTCTATAAGCCAATGAAAATGACGAGCTTGGTTGGTCACAATGTAAAAGAATAGGAAATAAACTTCCCTAACTCGAATTTCTATAACTCGAAGTTCTCCATAACTCGAAGTGCAGGCAGGGCCTTACGATGGGATATCAATGCATTTTCAGTCTCCCTAAGCACAAGTTCATGTTGGCGAGTACGGAAAATCTTCTCATTTCCCAACCGAAGGGTCGAGAGTAAGCCACGTGTACAGAAAGGCCCAATTTCCTGATCCCCGTCTACCATACGTACAGAAAGAAGTGTTTGACTCGATTTTGACAATTGAATCCTTGGATCTATCTAAGAGTAGGAAAATGTCCATCACGGAGTCTTTTTTTCACAACAAAACAACGTGAAACATTGTAAGTGTGATAGAGACAGTTATTTTCAAGTTATGAACACCTTTCGTCGCTGGATATAAAGGTATGCTTCCTTATAGAGTTATGTGCTTCAACAAAATCCAAACTTCTCCAACTCGAATCTTCTATAACTCGAAGTTTTTTTTCAGGTCCCATGGAGATTCGACTTATAGAAGTTTTACTGTAATTCGTGTCCTGAAAATAATCTACTCTTGAATCTGCTTTACCGAAACATTGGCCTTCAAGCTGATAGATTTCTGTATAAGCAGCAGCTCGTTGGCAAACGTAATATCCGTGTTTTGCCACAGTATAATTTCGGATAATGCGCCTGTGTTGCTTACGTGATAAATATCAAAATAGGTACGGTATTGGAGTAGAAACGCCCAATGCAGGAGACAAAGTGGAGGCCCATTTTTGGGACCTTCAGCAAGAGAATGTTTCTGTTGTATATATGGTGAAAGGCCACCACATCAGAAGGTACCCTGGAGCTGTCTTTGCCGCACGGTCGAGACATGATGCTGGCCATTGTTCAACTGCTTCTGGGGATACCATTGTTGGCAACGGGATTGCCGATTATCACTAATCGGGCCAATGACGAGGCTACGGGACTGGTGTCATCCCTGGTCCAGCAAATCCATGGCGAGAAGAAGGACTGCCTCCTGGTCCTGGGCCACGACTACGAGAAGCTGCCCTGGGAGATGAGGTCTCTGTTGCAGCAAGTGTCCGACCAGGGAGGGGCCTCCGCGTCCATCCGGTGGA
>KZ538128.1:0-79185 GCA_000934665.2 Catajapyx aquilonaris
GATAATCTTAATGGAAACTTTTTATCACATCCTGTGTATAACCCCACCACTCCATTTTTTGGGGGTGTCCCAATATTTTCAGATCAGGGCAAGTACTTGCCCAGGAGGCCAACAACTTCAAAATAAAGGTGGCCATGTTATCCAGTGTAAAATTAATTAATTAAAGTAGGGCAGCTTACCATATGCTATATATTCACAAGCTGAGACAAATCCAATAATTTTGAAGAGATTCATGATACACATAAAACAGAGTAATAAGTTGATCAAACTGAATTATTCCCTTGACTGAAATGTAATGTGCGACTGTTACGGTTCCGGAATGCTGATTTGAGAAATGAGATCGTCAACACCTTCTCCAATGTAACTTCATGTTGTAAAGATGCACTTTGGATCCGAAACAATTTTTTATGACATTACAAAATAATATTCCTTACATTTTTATATGTAGGTCTACTACCAGTATTTCTTCCTCTTCCTCAATTTTTGCATTTCATGTCACATAAATAAGCAAATGGGGGAAGGAGAAGTAATGGGCAGTGAGCTTTTTTTCTCATTCATAACTCTGTCGCTCTACAGTATAAATTTCTATCATAAAAATAATTGGACATAATGTGAAAAATGTGAATTTTGCATAGGTAATTTTCATGAAGAGCAGTGTAATAATATTACAGTAGGTTCCTGAAGGAATCCTGACTATTGCAATATTACTGAATAAAAATTGTATTTAACTTTCATTTGCTAGCTTCCACTATATATAGGACATGTACTGCAGACAACCGAATTTTTATGGTCGGCATCAATGCGATTTCATTAAACTGATAAAAATGACAATCTATGGATTTTTAATGGGTGTGGCGGTTCACCATATAGACAACAGTAGTAGACACTCCAAAAGTGCGGAAACACTTCAGATAGAATATAGTGTAAAAAGACACGACCACGAAAATCTTTTATTTCAAAGTGCCTCGCTCAAGCCTTTCTACTAAAGAAACTATTCTCGGTATTGAGTAGACTACTGGGAGATACCCTATACAAAGGGAATGATGCAGTTGTTCTTGATGCACTTCTCTGAATGCGTGACCAACCTTTTGAATTTGAAGAAAAGGTCTGCAGGAACTTGGATCGTCTTGACCTGAATGTAAATTCCAGAAGATTCTCTTTGTAACTGCAGAAGTACAATACCGACCAAGACGAAATCTTCCCAGATCGATGTGGAAATTCTGCTCAAGTGTGACTTTTACGAGAAGCATGATGTAGCCGCTAAAAATTGTTAACTTTAAAAATGCAGATTGGTGATAGTGTAAATTGGAAAACTGTAACCAAATGATCATTTCACCATTTATTGCGGAAGGATTTTATATCGTGTGCAGGGTGTAATAGCGTGAAAAAGCAAGGCTGCAATTATTGATAAGATGATATGCCCAATCTTACAGGTACCGTAACACGAACAAAAATTAAGTCATTATGAAGTTATTTTCATAGAGGGGTTCTATCTCGTCTAATGCTTGCTTTACGGTAGTAGAAGCTGAAACCAATTTTGGTAGGCGAAGAGTGGACATTTGCTACTTATACAGTCTCTCGCTGACTGCAGTCAACTGTATAAGCCTCAGTCTATGCCTAAAGGCCATGCAAAGAATCACACTGTTCTTAATTTCTAATTTTTCTCTTGTGATTTCTACCCAAAGCAGCAGTTACAAAAATAACAGCACCCTTGTTTTCCCTGCTTGCTGTAGTTCATCTGGATCCTGTTTATGCTGTATATGTTTGGACAGGAAACATTTTCTGGAAAAGCCCATTAACTTGAATACCTGAATGTGATGTTGGTGTCGGCTATTTCTAGTGACTTGTATAACAGTTTGCCATTTTGTCGAAATTAGTTTTTTTTTTCATTTTAGCACAAATAACTTGCGTGAGGTAGCCACACAAATAATACGCATTTTCATAGCAGTTGTATGGTAGTCCTATTGTACAGTACAAAGTATATGCAGTTTACATTCATAAATAGTGGCAATCCACGTAAAAGAAAGTGTAGGTTTATACAGTATATTTGATATCCGATCATTCCCGGTATTTAACAAGGTAATTATTTGTAAACTGTTAAATAATGTAGTATCCAACCCATGGAAATAGGGCAACTATACAGTATACCTATTCGTGTGTTGAACCGAAATGATGCATAATCATGCAATACCGGAGAGCTTTGAAAGCGCATAGTCCTGTACCATATGCACCATTGCATCCATTTTGCTAATGCGTACCAGAGGCGTACCCCCAGAAGAAAAATTGCAAAAAAAAACAAGCCACGGAACATTCACGTCACCTACACTCGACGTACATTCGCGAGGTTTCCTTTGTCGAGGTTTTCCTTTCACGGGAGATGTATAGAGGGGCTAAATTATTCAGCTAATTAGCTACGGCGTGATACAATTTTGAAGCGTAGCGCAGGTTGCGGGATCTATGTTTGTTTTTTTAACTCGGAAAGCCATATGGAGCGTCTTCCACGGTGCGCAACTATGTGCCCACCGAGAGCAGCAATGATAATTATTCTTGGAATTCTCCACGCAAAACCAGCTACAGCTCTGCACGTAATTAATTAAGCCTTTCCAGACAGAAAACATTTCGCTACTACGACTGAGAAAGGATTATGCATCTTACGCGCATCATGGGACCGATATTCAAATTAACAAAAGAGGGCTTGGATATCACGCCCTGAATTAATCCGGTGGGTTTGGGGAAAAAACAGCATGATGATGATCAGTCATAATCAAGATGGCCGTGTCACTCGAGTGAAATGAAGGTCTTCAAGCTCCGGGCAACATGCGGCCATCAAACGTCGTTATTCGGTCAGCGAAAAAGAGCTGGGAATGTATCACAATCTGGAAGTCAGTTCACGTGCTGGAAATGTTAGTGGCATTGACAAATTGTCGCGCTCCGCTGCGTCTCCGGGTTGATTTCTCATCCCTCGCCTGCCAGGACAAATCGGATGAATTTCACGACCTCATCATTTCTCTGCGGGTTAGAAATCCACTAGGGGTCTCTCTCAGATTGGCAGAAACTCAAACTTATGAATCTCATAACAAGCTTATGTACACTCACTGTGGTAGGAAATGTCAGATGTGATAATGATTTTTCAGAGTGACCGCGTCAGTTTATTGGTCTCTGTCAGCAGTCAGATGACTCTTTCATTTTTTTGACATTCGTATCCTACATTATGAGAACTAACCTATCTGATGCTAATCTCGCATTAACAATGCATGTTTCAAATTGTAACATAACCTGCTATTGTACCCTGAAAAATGTATGGTCAAACCCTTAGTTAGTGAGGTGGGGGGCAACTGATCCCCCCAAGGCTTCATTTAATTGCATTAATATTAATAGATGTGCCTATATACAAATACAGTCAGTGTCTGATCTGACCGTAATAACCTGTCAAATCTTTTCCCCCTGGTCGCCGCCATGTTTGAGCAGATATATAACATGGCGGCGCCCTGGGGAAGAGACTAGCCTTGTTTTTCGAAAATTCCATGTTGGAACTCAAACCAGGCTCTAGGGGCTACTAATTCATCAGCTTGACACCTTTGCCACACTCCCGGACTGTCGAGTTGGCAGCGTTATCACCCTTCATACCCATCATAAGGAATTTGTAAACATGCTTTCATTTTGGGTTCCTGTGAAGGGGGCGAAGTGAAGCAAGGCTATAACTTGACTACAATGATGTGCCACGCTCGAAAAAAATTCTGTCAGCAGAGTGAGTTGTATAGTACGGCAAGTGGGAAGCGGCAAGACCTAACAATGGACCATTATGTCCGGAAAGGCCCCGATGTATGTCAGTTACGTAAAATCGAAGTTTACAAACTAACAACTAAATTTAGCGTGGAGCGTAAAAGTTGAGTTATGACGATATTTGCATTTTTAAAAATCTTTCTCAGTCAAATATATTGTGAGAAGAAATAAACAATGGTGTACTGGTTTAGGCCACTATCCATACGCCTTTGAAGTTCCAAATTCGACTCTAGGATGAGCCGAAGTATTTTTTCATGTTGATGCAGATTCAAAGGGTTATCTCCCGGTCCATGTGGGTTTTCTACGGTTCTCCCTTCTTCTCCAATTCTCCATTACTTCCTCAGTGTTACGCACTCTTCTGTCTTCTCCCTTGATTTATTTATTTATTTACAGTAAAACCTAGATATAACGCTCCTGCATATAACGCTTTCCCGATTTTAACGCCTCTTTTTTCGGATCCCTTGATAATTTCCATAAGGTAAATTTTCCCGCATATAACGCTATCCCGCATATAACGCTACTTTTGGATGGTCCATTGAAGAACGTTTTATAGAGGTATTACTGTATTAATTAATTACTTAATTAATTTTTCATTCATTCCTTCATGCATTCATCTGATTGTGATCATCATGAGATTAAAATTAAATAGTGCCGTAGGCTTAAAAATGGGTCGATAGGAAAATATGATTACCAGCTTCTATTCACTCGAGCTTTTTTATAGTTCAGTTTGCTGTAGGTGTTGATAATGGCATTTATCAGGATGGAAAGGAATTTCATCTGACGGAACCCAACTTCTATTCTTGGCGTTTGATTGGGAGTGCAGTAGGGATTCTTCGGCATCGGCAATCCACACACTCTAATAGCTTTATGGTCTAAAGTAATTGCATTTCCCCCGGGAGACAGGATCCAACAGAATTTCTCCCCGTTGCATCGCTGCATTTACGCTTTAGGTATCCAAAGACCATAAACGACACGTTTTGCTAGGTCGAATACACTGTAGGAAACTATAAAGTTGATAGTCTTAAAGATGATGTGGTGGGTTTTTCGTCTTTCTCAGTGCTAACATTAGACCTATCCATTCTCTCAACTTCAACTCTGGAGACTCTGGAGACCTGTAAAGTTTTTGGAAGAATCCCCAACACGATGCTAGTAGCATTTTGTTAATATTAAGAAAAACTCATCTTACAGCTGCACAGTATATTGTTCCTATGTGAATGTGACATATATATCCTCGGGTATCCTCCACTGTACAGGTGAAGCCGAGCGCATAACTGTCAAAAGATATGTTTGAGTTAAAGAGATCAGTGAGTCAAGTGAAATCAAAAATCAAACCCGCAACAGTCGTCTTGATTTCGACCATCACCTCACAATCACAAGAATTGTGATTCGGAAATCACGGTAATAATGCCTCGGACCATTTCGACAGTGAACGGAAAGAACGACAGTTCAGCATGCACTAAATTACTCCTGCATTATATTCCAACATCGTGCGTGTCCTCAATTTTTCTAAATATGTTCATATGTTATCTGCATGCTTCTGGCAAATTGAGTAATACAACAGAACGTAATGGCTCACATGCGTGTTTCTCTTACACACGTTATTTCAAGTGAAACCGATTTGATAAAAGCGATGGGTGCATGTCATTTCATTTTGTAAGAGTGCCGTTAAAAGGAACATTTTTAACCACGTAGGTAGGAACAGTGGACAAGGAGCCTGATTTCAAATATGTGGTTTTGCATTAGAAGGTTCTCATTTCTGGGCAATGAACTCATACTGGAGCCTGCAGCAAAAGAGCCTGAATGCACATCAGAATGGAGAACTTAAATATACTGTATAAGCCACATTGGATTGTCAGATTAGGCCTACTCCGTGCTGCGCCCTTTGTGGCGAGCCTGAGGTCAAAATGGCTTGTGCCTTCTGCAAAAGGGTCGTTAAATCCAGTGCCTTCAGAATAGGCCCATATGGTGCACAAATGTGCACAAAAAAGGTGCGACACTTTCGACACAATGGCCTATATACTGTCACATGACACACAAAAACGTATCAGATAATCTCGTCAACGAGTTTTGTGTCAAATGACACAAATCATGTGTCATTTGATATGACACACTGCATATATCCTAATTCTGTTCTGTGAAAAGACATGCCAAAATGATTGTGTCAAGTGACACACGTGCAGAAGGATGGAAGGGTGACGCATGTAGGCCTATGCCATAGAGCACACAAGTGTGGTTTTCTGCGGCAGAATGTGTCTCTCGACTCGTATTTTTATGTCCTATACTGTAGGCTACGTTTTACCATGCTATGCTGTTGTTGAATAATTATTGAACGCCAAAAAATGTAGATTCGACTGATAAATGCGGCCAATCCATTTTGAAGCATTTGCAAACGACATATAATGACTGATGATGATGACCTAATAATGCTTAATAGTGGTTCAAATGCAACGTAACCTGCAAATGCCTCCGAATTTGTCGGTCACTTGAACGGAATTCACTCGAGACTCGACATAATCTTGTTGAAGAGGATTAAATGAATCAACCGATTACTCTCATCAAACTGCGAGGATAATATAGCTCCACTTGCAACAAGTAGTTTTTCCCCCGACAACTGCAATCCACCATGTACTCTATTAACCCTCCTGTGCCACTAATAATAATAATAATAATAATAATAATAATAATAATAATAATAATAATAATAATAATAAAATTTGCGGCTGAAAACCGCGGTCACAGAATAATTATGTAGTCAACGCAACGGTACGAGTGTGAGTGACGTGAAGCACAGAGCCACAGACTGTGCGGAGCTTTCCCGGACAGTTTATCCTGACTGTTAAGAGCAACTCTGCACGCCTCTTCTGTCCAACGGAATGCCTGCGTTGCAGGATATTACTTTTTACGTCCGCCTCACAAGAGTCCGAGTGGATTATTATGCCCACATTCTTCAATATCCACCAGGCTAACCGGTCTAGCCGGTGGGTGGCCGAATCCAGGACCACTTAATGTTCTTGCGCTCAGAATGCTCTAATGCTCTAAACACTCAACCAAGCAGTGCACGGACTGTGTAGTACTGCGTAGCACACGGTGCACTCCGTGTGTTACTGCGTAGCTAAAGCTACATTATCGCACACTAGTAGGGAACCTGTTATTCTCACGGACTGCTTCCATGGTAATCAACAACCACTGATATTGTTGAATGTTGCCATGGTATGTTTCCATGGCAATGTCATCAACAACAATCATTGTTGGTAATGGAAATCCCATTGCCATGGTTACCGTACGAAATGAGTATGAAATGGCTATTAAATTGACAAACAAGCAAACAAACAAACATCGCCTTTTACACTCTATTGCATGCTAATACACTCCCAAACAAAAATAAAAATCGGGCACAAGTTGTCGATGCTGATTTACTTTTGCAAATCAGATCCAAACATCCGGGGCTCTATAGCAGTGGTTCCCAAACTGTGTTCTGCGGAAACTTTGAGAATAACATGACACCTTTGAAGAAAAAAAAGCTCACTTGTCCACCACCTGGCCTTGAACACAAGGGCGCCTAAATTTTTAGTTCATTGGACGAATTTTTCACCGCAAGTGGCATTTCATGGAACAACTGCATCAATGTAATGTGTTAGGCTCAAACCCCGAAAACGGCCATTGATCGAAAAAACTGAGCATTTCAAACGAGCATTCCTTGAAATGCTCATTTTTAAAAGACCAGAACGCTTTTCTGAACTGCACAAAAATGTCATGACGCGAAATTAGTGTCGTGGCTGGTTCAGAAAAAGCCCATAACGCGCTGTGGCAGTTTCTTGTTTCCCACTACGCCATGTAGATAACAACAATAGCGTGATTTATTTTCAGCATCTACATGGCGTACTGGGAAACCCCGCCTCCGGTACCAGCCCGGAGGGGGGTGTCGTACAGGAAGCAAATAAAACAATATTTTTGTAAAAATAAAGTTTGGCGAACTTTGCATATAAACGTTCCACGAAACCAAATTCGTTCAATAATTATTCACTGAACAAGAATGAAGGAGACAGGGATGAACACTACGTCAGTTACATTCGCCTAAGCTTGTGTGACCTTGAACCCCAAAAAATTTGCCTCACTCTCCTCATTCCTGGGGGAGGGGTGGGGGGTCCGTCTCTTCCCCGTCGCCCCGGGTGCCTAATCCTCTTGTTACGCCCCTGCGATGTAGGCCCTACCTAAAGCCCACATTGAAGGGGNGGATGGCAGGGGCTCCGCTGTCAAATTTTTTCAAAAATAGGGCTCCATGGGACAAAAAGTTGGGGAACCACTGCTCTATATAGCATAGGACTAAGTAAAGCAATTTGACCAATAGCTAAGTTTCGATGATATTCTAGTAGACTACATAATTATGCGGCGCATGCATGAATTTGAGTTCCTATATTTCACAAGCAGCACTATACGTACTGCTTTGCCATGAACCCTTACTCTAACATAAAAACACATGTTAGGCCCATATTCGTGTCTCTCACTTGTAATAGTCTACAGTCTCTCTCATTCCTCTTTACAACTGAGAACTTTTTTCAAACTCCTCGTCTAATTATACTGCTCTTAAATACACCCAGAAGTTTCAAAGAAAATCAGAGCGACAGAGATGGGGCAAAGGGAGGCAGGATATTGGCGGTGATAGAAGTAAGCTGATAACAACAGAGTTGTGCGAGTGTTCATCGGGCACGCAGAGAGGTGTTTTGTTGCAGCAAAATATACGACCGATAATGTACAATAGCAGAAGCGAACCATCAAAGTAATATCGCATCACCCAGGGCAGAAAAGCCCTCGGAAAAGCCTCCTTGTCATATAGCCATAGATATCATGCCTCGCAACGAATCTTCGTTATAATCTGATCCTTTTTTGATTCCTGAAAGATGCTGGATCTATCGAGACGAGCTATTATCCCGGGATCCTTTCGCATGTAAATCTTTCTGAATGGTCCCGTATTCTTTTTCCATCGGTCGTTGACAGCACCTGGCAAGAAAGCTATCCAATCATGTTCCAGGCAAATTGACGAAGGCGGGAGTGCGTGGTGTGAAAGACCTGGCCAGACAAATGCCCACCTATTCCATTATTCTCAGGTCGATACAACTTCTAGGGTTTCCTTTCACACCTTAACAGCTTTCCCCTTTTTTTTTCTTTCATGACCTATAGAGAATAAGAGTTTGGGTAAGGCGTCCAATCCATCAAAAGACTTTGTTGGAAATTGTTAGTGTAATGTCAAGTGTGGGTGGGGACACAGGTGTGGGATTGGAATATCGATGTACGTGAGCCGAAGAAACTGTCTCGTTCAGTCACTCCCGCAGCTAAATGAACTTGTTGAAGGCCGTGTAATTACGGAGGTAACGAGCCATTTTGTAGCATCGCGCCATCTTGCAGGAAGCGCTGACAAGATATATGCTTTTCCGATGTAATTCAGCTGTATCTAATGCTCACTGCAAGTTTAGCAGAACGCAGTGCCCATGCTGAAGCTTGGTGAAACTGCGTTAAAGCGACAAGATATTTAAGTTTAAAATATTGTAATGAGAATTCTGCCACAAAATTTATCTCTTACGTTTCAGTCAAATTTAGAGAGCAAAAACTGTTTCCATGCACAAATATGTACTTAACTTGGTTTTGTAACGCTCATTACTCTAGGTACAACATGGAGGCATAATAAATAAAGTTCGTACTGTCGAATAATGCTTTGTTTTGGTATTCCACACAGTGAACCAAGAATGGTTTCATCCATGTTGCTTCAGCTGCAGGACATTTGTGTTATGTATGTCTGTATACAGTATATCAAACTCTATACCCCTCTACATTTACAATTAGATTTCGTATAGGCCAATATCTGATTCACCATCCGACGAGAGAAAGGAATAGCTTTCATTTTTCAGTCCGAGTTTGAAAACAAACTCTCGATTCTAACGAATACAATTACAATTGGAAGTTAGATTTTCCATATTTGGAAAAACACAATATTCCTGGAGGACTCCCTGAGGCTACAAAAGAAAAAAACTTTGCTCCAACTCTCTCCCTCTTTGCCCTCTGTCGCCCATTGACTTTGCCTCGAAAAAAATAAATAAAGAACTTCCCAGAATTGATGAAACTTCAGTTTTCTAGCTGACTCCTAGTTCTGTCAAAAGGTCAACCTTGACTATTGCTCTCCTGCCCACGTAGGTGTCGGTCAATTTGTCCTATAACAAATAGATCCATTGATTTTAGGGTCCCTTATTTTAAACATTTGCGCAAAAAGGAGGGTGGGGTTGGTTAGAGCACACACTTAGTGGTAACTAAAATCAATTTCCGACTGCGAAAAAAAAACCAACAGCGGCGTGTTTTACTTGCCTCCAACTCTTGCCGGAAATGGGTCGGGGACGTTGCAGGATATGCAGTTTTATCTCTTCTGCAGGATGCACGCACTATGTATCGACTTTGGTGTCAATCTTGAATGGCATCGCTGCAGTGTCGCTCTCGTTATAATGGGTGCAATGTCGTGACCTTTGCACAATTAGAGTCATGCCCATGTGATTAATAATTCAGATATAGTGAAGTGCATTTGTCCAACACTAATTGAATGACAAAGGCTTTAAACAAAGCTCGAGCTTCTACACGTAACTAATTTTTTTCTTGGCAGTCCATCATAATTATCACTGTTCGCTGAATTTACCGAGTTAGGCAAAGTTTATAAGCTGTTATTTATTTGATTGTTCAAAATAGCTTGGTTTTAATATAGCAGAGAGAAATAGATGTGTCTCTGCATGCTTATTCTGCAGGCGTGGCGTGTCATGATAATCAAGGAACCTGCCCCAGGCGTGTTCATTTTGCGTATGCAAGCCACATCACTATAGGTTTTAATTAATGGTCGGTCCTATTTAAGTACATGGCAATGACATTAATGATAATGCTAGCAAAGTAAAACTTTTAGTGGGATTATGCACAATGTGCTTATTAATTATTCTCATATGTTAGTTGGAACTTAATTGCGTAGGGCCGTAGGCTAATTGCTTTTTTATGATTTTGTAAAAAAAACTCAGGCCTACGTGGGCGTACCATTTCATTTTCAGGTAATTTATTAAACAGCTCGTATAGTTTATATAACTAGACGTGGTGGGTATAGGGTGGGCATCAAAAGAAAACTTAATGCAGGGTGTGCCAAATAATGATATGCCTGTTTTAGTAGTGAGGGGTAAACGGACAAACCAATTGGAACGTAGTATAAAATCGTATACGTTAGCTTGTGAATGCGTCGCATAATCCAAATTAAAATAGCAGTTAAAATTGTCCAGTTTTATGTCATCTATACATTAAAATTTATGACTAGTTCAGCCTTCTACAAAGGAAGGAGTCTACTACTTTAGACTGTTTATTAGTACTTAGACCTAAGTAGGCTATAATATGCCTCCAGCAGCTCGAGCAGAAATAGGCGGAACATTATTGATTAAAATTGTACTAAGTAAATCCAATTTTGGTTAAGGTCTACTACTATATCTGATGCCTACTCTCTTAGGCAATGGCGATGACGGCGCATACCTATCTTTCCATATAATTAACTTATCATCGGGGAATATTTGCTAGTAATAATGCAGTTTGGTTGAGTTATGTATACGTGCTCTCACAAAACAACATCAAGTCATGACCATGTCAAGGCGGCCAATAAACCTGCTTTTGACTTTTTCGTAAGACAGTTAAAATAATTTATGGAACGTCACTAACCCATGCAGGCCATTCCGCCTAAGCATTATTACCGGTAAACTTAAATTCTACGAACCCGGTTCAAATTCTAGGCCTTGAGAATGTACAGTACATTGCCGAAGAAATCCTGCAGTCCGCATTTGCATTCTTGAAGGGGTCTTGAAATGGAACCTGAATACCACAGATATATTGAGCATCTGCCTTGACTGCTTAATAGCCATATAGGGTTCACTCAAGGTACTGACCGTGACCCATAAACGAGTCTTGAAAAGTAAATGCAAACCATATTACGTAGGCTTTACATTTAAGGTGCCGTAAAATGTGTTACTCTCCCAGTGCTTCAACTGCTCATATAATTTTCATGGGAAGCTGTAGCCAAAATACATGAGGTCTGTTACATACTTATACTTGTACTGTACAATGGTATTTACATCATGAAATAAATACAGTCGGCCCCCGGTTATCCGCGGTAATTGTTTTCAAGCCCTCCGAACCGAATCCTACAGTTTTCTATAACATATAGTCTACATTCTACCTAGGTACACTACATGATAACCCATGATAAGTTTAATTATTTACAAATTGTACACATTTACGTTACACATTACGTTAACACAATTAACAATAAATTAGAAAAGTTACAACAATTCAATACTGTCCTGCAACAAAATACAGACACCGTATACCAATAGTGCAGTTTAATTAACGAATTATGCATATTAAGATATCAACAAAAACAACTAGCAATACAATTTTATAACAATACTGCACTGTATTGTACTAAAAATACGTGTTAGATTTTTAAAATTTAATATATGTAAAAATATTTGTTTAATATTATTCAAACCTCGGATAACGATATTGCGCATAACTGCAGGCCGACTGTACAAGTCACTTATATTACAGTACAAGGGATGAATAGCCGAATTTTTCCATCTTCTTACACAATACATGTTCATTTACTGTTACTGTTTTCAAAACCATCTGGATGCATGAAAAATGCCCTTAATGATTTTCTATTATGATAGGATACAATGTTAAATTATATCGATGTTTGTCAAATAACGCCCTGAAACAAGTGCAAATAAATTGCATTGCGTTCCCGACATTGAGTTCATTTGCACGTTTCACGAAATCAGACACGAGGCCGAGCGAACTTGGCAGAAATTGAATGGAGCTGCAAATGAGCAAATACTTTGAACACAGAAGTCGAATCACGATGAATCTGTTTCGGATTTAGCACATTTTCCCTTGAAAGGTAAGTGAAGCAGACTTAATTACTAAAACCGTGTAATAAACCCTGGTCGTCAAAGTTTGGCAGGCAATACTAAATCGAACCACGAAGTGAAAGCTGGCCAATTTCCTTTCACACGACGAGGAATATTACGGTATACGGGTGTACGTCCTCATTTATCATTCCTGATTAAGTTTGGGATTAGACTAACTGGATCTTGAACCGTGTTCTTACACTGAACCCCCTGCTGGTCGATGAAGAACGTGTCCTTAATCAAATTGCCATATTAAAGCGGGCGATCTATAGTAATCTCGTCACCGGTATCTTTGGTCGTTAGCGAACTGTCATCAAGTGTCTAAAGCCATTACTGTACTGAGTTACAAGTTGGTGTAGACAAGATGGAAGTTTGGACTTTCGGTAATTATTGAAGAAGTCATTCATAAAATCAATTTTTGGACTCTGGATTGGAAAAGTTGGCGCCTAATGATAAGTTTAATTTGTTGGAAAATGTAGATTACGAACTCTTTGTCCTATACCACCATAGGGGAGGTTATTTGTTCAGATCATGTTGCCTGCTTCAGAGGATTTTGAAATGCAGTGATTTGAACCAGTATGGTATAACGGGTATAATTTGGGTTTGGAATATCGCAAGAAACCTGAGTCCCAAGGAAGTAGTGTACAACCATTTTGTAACACCCTCTCTATAAGACCCTGGTATGGTAACGCAAAAAAAGCTTAAATGCATGACTGTGGATCTAGCAAGCACCGGCGACATGTTTCATGTTATGAACTGGCTCAACATTCAGTGTAATCTTTCTGATGGAATGGTTTAACCCAATGAAACGATTAATTTCATTAAATTGCACTCTAATGAAAATGGACACCTTTCATTAATTTTTTGCTTCTTTTCTTTTTCTTTTTTCATTACCCCACTTAGGGAGCTACTTACTCCTTGGGGGTGGGGGGGGGGGGTGGATTATCACCATCGGGATTTGTTGGAGCGTGTTAATAAGAAGGATCTTATTAGTTTACTCCAAGGGTAGGTGGGAGGGGATGTGCAAAGTGCATGTGCGCCGTCGTTGAGTGGTTCATATTGTAAAATTGTTGCCTGATGGATTTTTCCACGTGCCGATAATAAAATATGTGTTAGGCAGTGACGAGTGGTAGATATATTCACGAATGAAAAATGTGCGGAAAGGATGTTAAATTACAACTGAGTTTTTTTGTTCCTATAATGTATAAGCTCAAATGATCTAACATGCAATCCAATCAGTATCAGTGTAATTAAACACTTCGAAGTACGTACGCGGCAAAACCATCTGCAAGAGGAAACGGCACTTCGTAGGACCCATTTAAAATATGCATTACTTATGTACGTTTTTGAAGAAAACATTTTCACTCGTAAAAGAAACTGTTGGATTCCAGTATAAATACGATTCAATTTTATTTTGATATTTAAATAATAAAATAATATGTAAATCCTCGGTGAAATGTAGAGGGGTGTATACGGGTGTATGAGTTGCCATTAAGCTTGTAATAGCATCGGTTGCGAACGACAACACATGTTTCCTATGCCAATCACCCAGACTCGCCCTACCCTTCAGCAGTTTAGCGTATACTACTGCCCTGACGAGGGTGGAATTTCTATCCAACTGCAATGGATTCAATGGAATGAAATGGATTTAGGGAGGATGATGTTCATGCATCATACGAAGCAGAAAGAGAACCCTAAATTGATATGAGCAAGGCTTTGACAGTGGTTTTGCTCGGTTCACCTGTTCCATTGTGGGCTCTGATATACAGTATTTTCTCAGAATTACATTCAATAGCATAGAAGTAAGTATACCACTGTAAATATGCTGCAATATTTGGCTGGGTTTCTGATTCACATAATATTATACAAAATTCCGCTTTTACTGAATTTTTCTAGCAATTTTTATCGATTTCTAGAGGGAGCATGCAATCAGAAAACTTGGCACTGCGTAACGGACAAAAAAACAACAAAAACAACAAAAAATACTCGCAGTGCTTTTGATCTCGTCATTGCGCAGTGGTAGCACTTGTAGTTGGTAACTTGACATTTCAAGCTACTTTGAAGTACTGGCCCTCGAAACCTTTGACAAAAGATATCAAACATTGACTGAGGCTCAGTGAAGTGGACGATTCTCGTTGAGAGGACGACAACATTGTAATGTAGGGAACAAAATTGTTTTCCCATGCAAACGGTTTCTGCTAGTTACCCACGTTATAAATAGAATACAATTAGTCCGTTATACTGTATGTTACGATTTCAACCATGCAGTTAAAACAATCTCGCGTGTACATTCGACAAGTAATGGTCACATTAAATTTTTTTAAACATTACATACACCACGTAACAGTCAAACGTGGATGCAACGGTATTTCTATGCCTGTTTTTTCTTTGGAGAGAAAAAGAGATATTGTTCCTGCCTTGTTCCTGCCTTTTGTAATACATACAGTTCAAGCACATAATCAATACCGTACCGTATCTATAATAGTAGCCTACTTCATGTGGCTTTTGTCTCGTGTTTCCCCGTATCTTCCTCCTGTGCTTCCTCCTCATCCTAAAATGAGGATCCGGGGGAAAATGTTCACAAAAACTTTCACAACCCACTGACGGTGTATGTTGTTCCCAGTTTTTGGCATAATTCAACAATAATGTGCTTAATGTATAACTCTGAACTCACTTTAATATGCTCCATAATATAATGTTTATTCTTCACTGCACTTGAACCTATAGAGAGTACCTGGTGTCCAACAAGAATTGTCGCAAGCGGCAGCGCACGAACTACAGTCTCTCGTATACCTGTGCTCGTAGATTGTAGTTCGTGCGCTGCCGCTGCGACAATTCTTGTTGGACTGATAGTACAAGCACCATTTCGAGGAGGTGATCACATTTCACCAAATTGAACATATAGCAGCCATGAAAGCAGCCACACTGACCACTGACTAATGGTTGCACTGGTAGTCTGGTAGAGTCCAACTAGAAGCAAATTAATTATTGGCTTCATTTTCGAGTGGCATATATGAGTTCGTCACATAAGAGCTTCCTCATGAGCGAAATCTCCAATGGTGAACTCGGCGTCGTCGTAAACGCCTCCGAAGGCCAACTGTGGCGCACGCACGGGTCGATCACACCTTGAAGTCAGCAAAGCAGCAAAGTGACCCAAAACAAGGTCTTGCTGCAATACACACATATTGATATGAGTACCATATCAAGCCGAAAATCAGTGCTATATGATTATTCGTGTTATTTGTCTGCCGCATGAAAAAATGCACTAATTCCCAGTAAATGGAAAAAATCCTTCCACGTGTACAACAAACAGGTGATATTAAAATAGCTCAAAGTAGTTTGCACTAATACAATACTGTATAATTATACGCATTTTGAGGACTGTTAGGAAATTCTGGAGATTGTATTTACATTTTGCTTTCTCACATAAGGTTACATTATTTTTTTATTCAATGTTTACTCACATAGGCCTACTGATGAAAAGGCAAATATTGTAGGAAGAATAGGAGAGACAATGACAGAATGAGCAAGTTAGTATTTTTTTGGTATTATGAGAAACGGGCGATTTATGGGGCAAAGTTAGTGGACAAAGGGGCAGTTTGAAGTGGAAACGGCGCTATCATTCCACTTACAGAGCGGAAAAAAGCACTAAAATTGAAATTGGCTATACTGAGCGTAGGAACATTGCAGTCCATCCAGGTGTCTTCTTACCTTTAGTGGGTATTTATGTGCATAAATTTTCATTTTCTCCTTATTAACAAACCTTTCTATGCGACCAGAGCAAGCTGTCACATTAGCAGTAAGACCCTCTTCAAAAGACATCCGCATACAGACTGCGGATGCCAGACGCTCCAAAGTTTGGAAAGTGCTAGATTAGGCACTCTTTCCTTTATTAATGAATAAGAACATGAGTGCTAAAGTTTCACTGACACTGACTGTGAGTTGGAGAGTAGAATCCCATCTGAAAGGACATTAATAAATCTCCACGTCCAAAGTGGCTTGGATATGATTGTGCTTACTGCAATGTAAATCTGCTGCTATATAGTTACAAGCCTGCAGCATTTTGCCCACTTTCCATATAACCGGAGATTAAACATCTGTTGTTCCTAAACAACTTACTCTAACCGACAATCAATTAATGTAAATTAGCACCGAAGCAGTGGTGGCGGAGGGGATATGGTATCCGACTGCTAATCGGGAGGTCCTGGGTTCGAATCCCGGTGCCGGCAACTCTAACCGTGGTTTTCTGTGGTTTCCCACGGTTCCTCCAGGAGAATTCCAGAGTTGTTTCCTAAACTAATAGGCCACAGCCGCCTCCTTCCTTTCCTATCCTATCCCAAAAAGCGCAGTAAAAACGAAACGAAGAGTTCCAGTCAAAAAAATATATCCCCCCTAAAGAGCCGCCTAACGGGGTATATTTAAAAAAAAATTAATGTAAATTAGCAGCGTAAGCAACGGTCTGATGCTCAAACAATGCCTCAACAAAAGTAATGCACTCATGCAACTTATAAATTACCACAATTTGAAGTAAGCACACATAATAAGCGAGATTGTAACTGTTCTCTCCTTAAGTATACCACTAAGCAATCAAAGGCGAAGGAGATGCAAAAATCCGCGCAATAATTCGTAATCAGTCGCACTTTCCAGCTAGGGATTCTGTTTAATCCCCTTTTGAAGTGTTCTTGCAGGAAATCCTTCCTCTGCATGCTTCCACCAAGTTTCGTTTTTTCTTAGCTTTCATGTGATGGGTGGAGAATCATTTCCGCCCACTCAGCATGAATGGTCTTCCCACACTGGGTGGTAGACAGTCGGAATGGGGACATGAGTCTCCTAGCGTTACCTGGTAACCGTGCAGATTATTGCCACCGAGAAAATGGGATCGATTTGTCACGCCTGGCTGCTTGGATGGAGAGAAGATGTTGAGGGTTGGAGAGACAAGAACTCGTATAGTATTTTTAAAATGTGTCTCTCAAGAGCTATTTCTAATTCTGATTGGTTACTGGGATTTGAAAGGTGGCAACTAACTCAAACACCAGTGAACATCTTGTAATATGTATGACTGATTCGACCACGACTCCAAAATGCATATTGCTGAGACCAATGAAGTAGTTCCCTGGCTATGAAAATGGCACATGAGTACGTGCTATTCGTAAAGCCTTCCAACTGTCATGGATCGATCCTATAATATGTTGCGTAGGCCGAATACAGTATATGCTCTTCTGACCTCCTATTTTAGGTTGTATAGTGACCGAAATGATATTATTTTGAGCACGAAAGTAGGTCGTGCGTAGGTGGGAAAGCCATTGAAATGGTAGGAGGAGCCTAGAGGTGGTGTAATAACATCATAATTTGGTTTGAGCGAAAGCAGCTACATGCGAGGATGCACAGTGTAGCTGCTGACGCAAGAGCAGTGTCGCTTATTTGATCTTCCTGGCAAACACGCCGTGACTTAATATACATGATCGAAACTTTTTTTTAAGTTTTCTGCAGCCCATATGGTATAGGCCTACACAATCATGTGACTCATGAATAATCCTGCCAGAAATTGTCGCTGGCTCTGTCTGTTTAATTTGTTGAAGCTTTATGATTAATCGTATATTGCTTGATACATTGTGCCGTTATGGTAGGTGCACAAGGGTTGTTCCGTAATTGCTACAGTGATGTTATTGTTGCGCAATTTGAAACAGTATTGTGTTAGGGCGTTAAAGCTTTATAAGCAACTTAATTACATGTGTTAGTACAATATGATTGATCAACTCCAATCCTCGTTGATTAACACGTTATGACAATGACAGCATGATGCACAACAGAATAGATTAATGGCACGATGAGATGGATGTAAAGGGGAGGATGTCACAATTCTATTATTCTTAAAAATTACTATACGTACTTGCATGCATAGGGCAAATTGTAGAAAATCGTTTAAATATATTAGTACCCAGTACATCAGTACGAAAAAATGCACTACATCAATACCTTATACAAGTACGCCCTTACGTTGTCTTGCTGGTGATTTACTTTTGTGGTCATCTGATTGAAGCCGCATTCTTTACTTATACCACTTCCCATATCATGTGCACCTATGATAATTGTGACGCATAAAACTCAAGTATTGTTGATGATGTGTGGATATTATGAGTCACAATTATATGTGCACATGATATTTATCTATTATTTATTTGTATATTTGGGCCAGGTGACCTGGCCCAGGTCCATGGTTTTCTGTGGTTTTCCATGGTCCCCTCCAGGACAATTCCGAGGTCGTTTCCGTAAAAAATAGGCCACAGCCGCTTCCTTCCTTCCCTATCCCTGGTCCCATCAAATGGTGGTAATCCACCCCCCTAAGGGAGCCAAAGGCTCTAGCACGGGGTATGATAAATAAATAAATAAATATTTGGGTCAGGTAGTGTAGTCAAAAGTCTCAAAATGTGCTTACACACTCAAGCAAGTGGTCAGTTAGACACGTTTTAACCTCAGGATATTCTTGTACTCTATTCGCTGGAGCCATTCCCCGAATAATTGGATAACCCTGGGATGGCTCTCTGAACCTGACCACAAACAAGCGCCGCACACCGCGTGATTGCATGCGACCTGTGAAACTTTAGGACAATGCTCCCATCATGGCATTTGAAAATTTCACGGTGTTTGTAAATGCAATTCAAGCCAATAGACAAACTGAACGAACATTCGGCATTTCCGTTTCAAGTTGGAATTAATGCGTAGGCAGCAATAAAATAATGGACAAAAAAAACACGGATTCGTTCCATACCCTTATGTCAACTGCAGCATGTTGTTCTGCACTGTAGGCGGTTTGCATAATCCGTGGGAAGTTTCGGGGATAGCGCTGGGGCATGGCCGGGGAGTGTGTGTGGGCAGAAGCACATGAATATTCGCGATAAGCGATGTTTCATGGAGGATTATCATGGGGAAACAGAGCTAATCCGAGAATGCTGAGGTATATTGAGACATGAATGCGTTGCATGTTAATTGACTCATTTGAGGCGAGATGAAGCTCCAAATTAACCAGCCCGATATGCGTATCAGGAATAATGATAGTGGTCTCCTGTGAATGTCCAAGTTGCATTGTTCAATTATTCTGTGATTTTCATGCCCCATCCCTGTCTCCCTACCTCGTTATATATTTTTAATGGCGAAGTTCAATGTTCGCCTGCGTCATCATCGTTGCCATTAGAGTTGGTCCATAAAGGATATGGCACCGCTTTTGACTTAGCGTGACGTCACTCTTGAATATAGTAATAAAACAATGGAAATCATACATTTAACGGTAATTTGAGTGAATTATTGTGCAATATTGAAGGAAATATTGCGTCATTCACGGATTCCCAGTTGTGTACGTACTATACTGTACGTAGCCCAACGGTGCATATTCCGTGTATTTCCAAATAGCGCTCATCAATATCGGCGAATCTCGAGGACTTGCCTCAGTTGGAGTATCGCTATACATAACACTGTATACGAGTCGAACTTGAAGGTAAGGCCACAGAAGTGATGCGATGATGAGCCAGAAATGAGATAGAGTCCTGGAGATTTTTGCCGTTACGGAATTGAGCTAAAGTCTGAAGCCCACGGGTATACCCTTCACCTAAAGGGATCCATATGTGTGATGGAAAAAAAAAATCCAAAATGGAGAGGAGGGACACAGCAGCATGACGTAGGCTAGTTATTGGAGGATGGGTCTGGGCACTGGGAGTATATACTAGCCTATAGAAAACAAGGCAGCATACAGTTACGACCCCAAATATATTTGGTGTGGCACTAACAGTGCACTTTAGTAAATATTTTTACTCTGTTAAGAACGAGTAGCACTCAAACGTTAAGGTCCTAATCCGAGACAAGTACAGGATGCAATCTTGTTAAATCTCCATTCCTCTCAGCCTCTGAAGCACCACACCAAATGCCTGATGATATGTACGTTAATTCAATGGCGGTTTAGCCGGATTTTCACCCTTCAAAGTACACCGTTTGATGATACTGAATTTCAGCAAAAAAACGGCCAAATTGCCAGGCGCTTAGAGCAGATAGTTATAAATCGGACGTCAATGTAATCGGATTTGACAGATTGACTGGGTGCTCACCCGGCTTATATGTGCCATTACTACTTGGCATAATTGCAAAAGTGATCCTATGCTATTGATTTATACTACGCGCAACCTGTCCCGTGTGAACATTATGCATCAATAGCATATTATTGCTGCTACACTTCTTATTTGTCCAAATGAGCCGGTGTAGTATTCTATACTGTAATTTGATGACCTTTTCGCAACGAGATAAAAAATGTGCCAACTGTAAAATGTAATACAAAATTATTTGACTTATTTTCATGCGTATTCTTGGGTAGCTGAGACACTCTCACGCGTATACTATGAAGCAAAAGTCATTGTTGGCATATTACAATTTTCAACCATACTGATCGATGAAAATCTGGCAAGTAAATCCTACGTCAGATCCAGTTGGATGTATTTTACCCAGTAGAATAAAAATAAAGCTGTCCTTTTCCCTTACGGGATTTGCGAAGTGCTTATGAAATTATTAATAGGTACATGATGTTTCTCATCCCAAGTTGATTAATCTGGCTGTCCTACTTCGATAGTTATAACTTATAAGAGCTTCTCCTGCAATGCAAAATATTGAAAGGTATCTGAACGCATGTAGTATATATACTATACCGGTATATACAGGGTGTTTCAACTTTTTGTCCGAACAGTTATCGGAAAATTGCACGTAGCTGCTACTTTGTAAGCAGTGACTTGCAAACGGTGCTCTTTCGGAGGAACGGGGAATATTCCCTGCGAATCGTAGGTTGAAGTGGCAGACGTGCTGCCCGCTGAAAATTGAGGGTCGAGCCTGGAAAACAGGGTCACACATCCCATGGCATGTGTGACCCTCTTTTTCCCAGTCCCCATTCCTTCGACAAATGACCGTTTGCAAGTCACTGCTTACAAAGTAGCAGCTACGTGCAATTTTCCGATAACTGTTCGGACAAAAAAGTTGAAACACCCTGTATACTGTATAGATACTACATACCGGTACTTATTGAGGGTTGCTTTGACATGTAGCAATACTGTGATTGAAGTTTCAATCCATACAGCCAACGGAAAGACATGCAAGGCTTTGAAGTAGGTGTTCCTTAAATGCTTAGAAGAACCTCTTCAAGTTAAATTACCTTTTTCTTCTCTATTGTAGAAAGACCCTTAAGCGCTACTGTAGGCACGTTTACTGTATAACAAAGAAAGGTTTGTACTGCTCTTCTTTGACTTGATTTGGACTTGCCATGCTTTATTCTTATTTGTATTTTGCAACAGTGTTTTGTCTTCCAGCTGTAAGTCGAAAATGAATACAAAATTCATAGCATATGCCACGTGTAGCATATTTATCAGTGTATGAAAATACTGGAACTATGAGGCTGCTGTACTATACGAACCTGATTACTTTAATTATTGTCTTTTCAGAACTTCTCCTGGCAGTGTGTGCCACCTCGCCGGCCAGATTCTGGACACCTGTTGCACTGTCCTAATGGAAGACTGTAAGTTTTGGTGATTCATGAGGCCTTTTCTATTTGATTTAACTCGTGCTGCACCATTCCTTATGTAAATTATGTAAAACTAGCCGACAGCACCGCGTATTCTCCAGATGGAAGTAAACACCCATTTGGCGGAATATCCCAGACGTGCTGTACAGTAGAGGTGCTCAAGTTACTATCTCCTTCGATATACACAAGTATATTCGGAGTACCTCGAAATTGTTATGTTCATTAGCGGTGCTTGTCAAAGGAAAATGTTGCCCTAATGTAACTCTGTGTGGTACAGAATACTACAAGATTCGTCAAGATGAGAATTCTCCCAATGGCTTACAAAGCCGACAAAGGGTCCTTCCCACGATTGCTTCTACTATATCTCCCTCTATAATTTTTAATGGAAGTTGTTCCGAATAATATTAGATGAAAAACTGATATTCTGTTTTTAAAAATAGGCCTATCTGCTGTCTGAGCACTGAGTGAAAACTTGAGCTTGAAATGGCTGCAGGATGTGCTGGGAACCTGGCAGAATAGTTTTAATTTTAATTTCCATGACAGTTTCAGATAATTGATAATTTCTTGGGTCTCATATTGTTCACGGACAATAAGTTGAATTAAATTGAAAATGCTCATATGATGCTCAATAGATGTAATAACCCAATTTTAAGTGTTGCCAACATTGCTCAATCAGCATTTATTTTATTGTCGGATTCAGTGAGAAACATAAAACTCCAAAAATTAGTCATCATCTGATACCATGGTGATAAAAATTCGAATTCGAATTCTGCCAGGTTCCTAGCACCACCTGTGGCCATTAAAATGCGCTGTTCAAAACCACGTTTTGACTAAAAACTGAGTTTCACTTTTCACCCAGGCCAAATATTGTTAAGAACAACTACGTCCCATAAACATTACCATGGGCGATGGCAAATTCAATCATGGAAGAGATCCTTTATGTTGCATTAGAATAGGCGACATTTAAAGAATCCCCCAGTCCCTCTAAATAGAAAAACGTCCCTTCAATAATATGATGGAAATGATGAACCCTATATCCGTTACTCTGAAATGAGTGCAGCAACCACACCGCTGACTGCAAGCCGAAAATGTCCGCTACAACGAGCACTTTCATACACTGAACGTCCAAACATCACTGCTGAGTCCGTTACTTGAACCGACTCTGACAAATTGGCAGCATACCCAATTTTCCGATATGATGTGGTGCATTCACGTGTAAGGGCGTTGCCGAAAACAGCTTATCCAGGTATCGGATTTTTGCTCAATGTGTGCAAAATTGAAAATTCAGGGTGGTAGGATTAGGAGTAATGGTATAGCCTTGGTGATCTCTCGACTCCAGGTTCAGTCGATTTGACCCCTCGGGTCAGATTAGGTTAGCTGTTGCGATTCCCCCTGAAATCAAATTATTATGGGCCAGCTCTTGGTATCGTGTATTCTTGTCTCACTCTGAAGGAGATGGCACAGTACAGGCGATTCGATTCAATAAAACCTTTCCGATAGGTGTATAGGTGTGAGATTGGGTATTGCAGTGCTGCTTAGAGGTAAAGGCGTGAAGCTATGACTATATTTTGTGCTATACTTTACAGATGGGGGTACAATTTATGGCCGATATGGTTGAATTTATGCTGGTGTTAGATGTGCCAAAAGATGGAGAGAGATTCCCATATTCAACGTAGGCATGAAATAATGTACGCAAATGGGCACACTGTAGAATACTAAATTAGCATGTTATTTTAGTCTGGTATACTGGCTGATGAATTTTGAGACGAGAAGAGTTCATAACAAGATACATCAGAACGTTAGTTTTGTTTATAATTAGCCAAATGGCCCACATGTTTATTTTCATGAGTTAGTAAGGGTTTTTTTCTTCTTTTTACGTGAGGTTCCGATTTGCCAACACTTTTAAAAATAGAACATTGAATCAAAACAGGCCAATGTTTAAACCATTGCCTTATAAACGTGATATATTTGTTTATGCCAAGCTATAAATTATTGAGTCTAGGCCAACATTGCAGATAGGAGAGAAATAACGCTTAAATCCTAGAAGATAAAGTTTCCTTCAACGCAGAGGCAAAATAGTGTATCCCTTTAATCCGACAGAAAATGCGTCCTGGCGCTTTTATTGCTATACGCCTCGATTTACGAGCCAACCATACGCAGAGATTCAATCTCATGCTTTTATAGTCAAGCTACGTGGAAGCCGCATAGGAGGCGATTGATTAGTCGCCCTGTAATTCCAAAACCAATCTCTATCATGGTTTATGACAACGTACGAAGCCATGTCTGTCCAATGGATAGACAACAACATTTTCCAATAATTAAAAGAGTGGAAATTTGAAACTCGTGATTTCGGAACACAACTGAAAGAATTAATAACGCTTTATACATACAGTACGTCAAAAGCTTCATATAGCTATATTACTAGATCTGACACAGTTTGCAAAGAGTGAGACAGTGACTACCGCAGTTTTTCGGATAATGCGGAGAAAACTTTTTCTCAGCCTGCCGTTCATTCAACAAACTACTATAGGTCTACAACTAGCTTGCATGAGTGGTTTTTTGTGTTTATTGGAGACAGGAGAAAAAAAGTATAAGTCACACGTGGTGCTGCGTAGCTTTGTTATATACCATAGTGGCATATTTAAAATAACAAAAAAGCGTTCCAAAAAGGTGGTGAAAATATTACATACTTTACTTCACATTACAACTTTTCTCTATAAGTAATGGTGCCAGTAATATCAGGAAACAGCAAGCATTTGGCCGTACAAAAATACAATGCTGCACTAAAACATAACTCAGGTGTGAAGAGTTGCACCATATTTTATCAAGCACATAATCTCACAGGAGGACTTTCATCACTCCCAAAATTATGGGATGGATTATGTGAACAAGTAGATTTTATAAAGATGGAGTGTGGCAGTTGCTTTCGAGAATTGCAATAAAGCAGCATTTTTACTCCAAGCCCTCCTGCACACAAAAAAATATAGTGGGATAATCAAATATAGCCTGCTCCACTCAGAATTTGTTTTTCATCCAAAATTCTGCGAGCAGTTCAATTATCCTGACCGTGTACCAGACGCCGTGCTAAGTTGAAAGTTGACAACTTTTGAACCTATCCCGTTGAGCCCTTTCATTATAAATTAGCTATAACCCTCAGAGGGCACGGATTTCAGATTATGGAGATGTGTGCCTACAACCTTGACCTTTCCGGAGGGAACGTTCCTATTAAGTACATTTAAAAAATGAATTGGCCTACCCCTAAGCCAAACTTAATCACCAGCATTGAACTCCAAGGGTGTGTAAATCTTGAGCATGTGAAAAGTGGACCCTAGAGCTATTCAATACTATGAAAGTTGGCAAGACGCCCACGTCTCCTTTTGGACAGGAAACTATGGTAGGAATTTCAAGCTTGGAAAGTTCCCTTCTTTGTATGGACGCAGTGCAGTGGGTGTCAAAAGGGTCAGACCAAGTCCATTCTGCCTTCTAAACTAGGCCTCCCACTTTGCAAGGGATCCAGTCTCATTTCCTAATTGACACCATGAAGAAGCCGACTTTCGTATCGGCCACTCATTATAATTCTGGTGAGCATGCACACCGTGAGTTGTGAGGTGAGGAGAAAGCCCTTTAATTAAGTCTGAAGACTGCAAAGTCAGCCGTAAGATGGCATAATTATTGTGGTCAGGGCATACGGAAATTGGTCCTCACAAAGTCATGTTTGCAACCCACAAAGTGCTTGACAGCAGTTGACGTACAAGTATTCCTCCACATCAGTCAGCGATAGTCTAAAGTGCATAGACTTGCAGGGTTTGGTATAGTATGAACAGCTTGAGGCGAATCTTGAATATCTGGTGATGCGGACACTGACGGAGAGCATAAAGTAAACAGAGGCAGAATGCTGACTCAGCAAGAAAATACCTTCCAGCAGCAGGGATCATGCCATCATTACCGTCTGAAGGAAAAGCTACGTATTTGAGAAGGGTTATCTCTATGAGAGGAGTTAGTTGAGGTCCTGTTATTCTCAAAACTTCCGCGGAGTCCTACGGGGCACCGCGGAGCACAGTTTGGGAATCACTGGACTATAGTGATTCATATTAGCAGAGAAAAATGTCCTTCGTAATTCCAAATCAGGCACTCTCCTGATGATATTTTTTTGTGGAGTGAACTATATAGGTTTCTTGGTTTTTATTGTTGCTGCGTCGCCCCCGAGAACGTAGTAATTATGTTATGAATCAGGTTCTATTTTCAGCCGCTCTTTATAGTACATTGGTGTTAACTTGGGACAGATTGTTCCCCGAGCAAAAAGCACTGTACTAAGGTTTCTGCTGTGGGAGAGATTTAATATGGTTAGATGAGGCTTCCTAATCTCTCAACTAGGAAATTGCCGGAAGAGATTGTTATTTTTGTGGGGCTTGGGGAAAAGTGAAACTAGGTCTGTGCGCTTGGCCTACATTTGTTACCAGATGCAGCTTCGGTTTTTTCTTTCACATAGTAGTCAGCTTAAAATGCAGGAAAACTGTCGTCATCCCGGAAAAAAGGGCCGAGAGTGTTGCAAGTACCCACGAGAATTTCAGACAAGTAAATAATCTAGCGGCTTGGATACTTTATCTACAGTATCACACGATTTAGTGTCGAAATTTAAATTTAATGGATGTATTTCATCATTAGAATGTACTAAGGCTTATCCAACGAACTGCGTTGAAAATATCTACGATTTTGTAATGTAAAAAAGGTCAATGTATATAGGCCTACAAAATTTTGTGTGCAGTACAGTCATGCACGATTAATCCGTAAGATTTAAAAAAACAGGGACGGACTGTACCGAATATTGATTGGACTCTCTGTAATGTACTGCCTCCAGGGTGACACGGTTGGAAGAACCAGAAGCTGCAATTAATTAATTGCAAACTATGAGATACTTTGCATGCTTCTGCTCCCACCGTGGGAGTTTTGATGGGTGGGGTCGATTTTCCCATGTCGGGGCATACTGGAATGGTAGAGAGGATAAAGTAGCGGACTAATATGCTCTGAAATAAGGAGGACATCCGTTCTGGGTTGCGCTATATGAAACGGGCTTCTAAGTAAGGATTAGAGTGGGATAAGGGGGGTCAATATGTGTCCTGTCAATCTATCAGTTCTTCGACCAGTTCCATTTTAAGACGAAACTTTTGAGGGTTTTCACTGGGTGACTCAATTTTGTACGATGTTTTCATAAATAACAGAGTCTAGCTTGTTATGCATTCAAGCAAAATTCTTTTCACCATATTCTATACTTACTCCTTCAGAGGCAAGTGCACCGTGTATGACATTACAACGATCAAATGGGATAATCATTATGATTCTGATCGTAATAACACATTTTTGTTGGAAACCACAATACAGTACGGTACAGATTTATGTAGAGTTTACTGATTATAACGTTGAGTAGTGCCCTTTTATTCCAACCTGCAAGAGTGGTCGATATTGTGACGTGACCTATCTGCTCATGCTTATCACTTGGTTCATGTTCATGCATTTTAGGACACGAAGAAATCGCAAATTAGTGTTGGCACTTTCATCATCCTTAATGTAAAGATTGCTTTTGTGTTTTTCCCCCACGCCTTTATGAATATTATACGGAATGAAAGAAACCCAAACACTTTTGGGATGTGACTGAATGTGTCCGCATCTTTCTGCTATAGTGAAACGTTGGTGAAACCCTTTATTATAGCAACATTAAGACTCTTTCACCTCCAGCCCAAGAGATGTCCGCGCAATAGGCGTCCTGATCAAGAACCCTTGACGACGACAATCACCATCATGGACAATGAAGGCACAAAGGCCAACAATACGAAATCGCCCCCTTCAATCGTAAAACAGCCGGAATCCAGCGCTGGCGATGAGACTCCCAAGCGACAAAACCCATTCGACAAGGAAGAGGCGAAATCCGAAATTGAGATGGAAATGAAGGAAGAAGATGCGGGGGAGGACAAGGTGGATTCGGCTGATCCGGTTCCGGAGCAGCAGCAAGTGGCGGAAAAGCCATCAGAGGGAGATCCAAGCAAACCTTGCGCCATTTACTTCGGAGTCAAGAGCTATCTACATCACTTCTACGAGGTCGTTTCTGTCAAGAACCCTAACCTTTACGAGGAGTGCTCGCAGGTGAGTGTCTGTCCAACCTATTTTGCCTAACAGGTGGGTGTTGCTGTCATTAGTGGTGCGAGGTGCGTGGGTGTAGACATAGGCCTAGATTAATGGCAAAGATCATTGCGTAAAGAGCATCGTATAGGATGGGATTGAGAGAAGGTGTAGTATCAGGATTGTCAGAGAAAATGTTGGTTCAAGTGCTGAAACTATGATGACGTAGATGGCTACAAACATTATTTTTTGTTCCTCAAACAAGGAAACCCACACGCAGCACCTCAAACTGAAATATTTGCACTGCTTCCGAGCGATTTACGTCAGAGTCCACGTCATTACAGGTGGCTTCCTTTTTACATGTTAGACTTGCATTGGTCCAAGAGATATTAGCTGCTGATAATGCCCTAGCGTTCTGACTCACCTTGTATAACAAAAATAGATATCCATGCTGCTATAAGCTGGAGAACGGCTGCAGCTTATTACCATATGGAATTTAGCCCGACCATAGCCACAACTACAAGCGCTATCAGCACAACCTTGAGCATGAAATGTGCTATTGTGCTTGCAATGCTGCTTACAAGGGTCTCCTTGAAGTCATTCTTTGCAACAAAAATAGTAGTCTACTTTTCTCATGCTACATGCAATGTTGTATGTTGGTTGTTTCCACGATACTTACAGTGTACATGTACATGTAAGTCCCCTTTAGGTTCTATAATATTCATGCAATGACTAGCAGATCAAAAACGTATTTTTCTCTGATACACGATCAAGAAAATATTATTTGTACAATGTCCTATATAGCTCAAAAACATATCTAGACGATTTTGGATTTGATTCAAGTGCACTTGAGTCAAACAAATGCAAAATCGTCTCTATGTTTTTGAGCGATATATAGTACATCCTGCTACCCATACGTGAAAAATTGTTGTATTTTAAATTTTTTGCTCCTTACTTTAAAGTCACATTGTGAGAGAGCGAACTGAGTGTCGAAACGTCTTTCGTTTTTAATATACTGGATATACAAATTCTGAAATATCAGAAAGAATGGCTCTTCAAAATTATAGTGCCATTGAAGCAGGATCATAAAAGCCGTCGTCACTTTCCACATAAAAGGTGCTTTATACGAAGACTTTCCGAGACGATATTGTACGGTGTTTTCAAAATCAAATCAGAGATTCTCCAAGCCTGCATTCGGATTCGTCACAACTTCGCTAACTGATGATATTCCTATAACATTTAAAGAGTCGGTCATCCAAAAACATTTTAAGGGGCTGTTACTTTGCTATGGAAGTCTACTGGGTGGAAGTAATGGCGAGAACCAATCATGCAAGGGAATGCCAGAGTGTTGAGATTGGTTCAGGCAGTAACTATGAGGATACGCTCAGCTGAATACGTGGAGTTGATTCCCTAGGCCTATTTGGCCTGATATATGGCATATACCTATTTAGCTTGCAAATGAATATAGTAGTGTAACCAAAGTGTAACATAGTGAGGCCTCGTTATCTGCCGGTAATTGATTCCAACCCCCCTCACCTGCGGATAATACCTAACTATATGTATAATGTACAGTACCTGTGTACGTTTTTAAAACATATATCCACCAGTAGTGGGAGTAGTGGCTATATAATTATATAATATAACATACGTACTTACCTATGATAAGTTTAATTTTCTAATTATATAGGCTTCATTAAGACATGTTGTACAAAAACAATTAACTCAAAAATAAAATAGGAGAGTTACAACACAGTGTTCTACATTTTTAAAAAATTGTGACATATTTTTTAAAAATTTAATGTGTTTTTTCAATTTTCAAACCGCGGATAACGAACCCGTGGATATATGGGGGCACACTGTAAAAATATTATATAATATTTTTCCTGTCCTCAAAGATGACCACATTCAAGTCTCAATATTCCAATACAGTAGTCTATTATATTTCACATCAAATCCATCGCATTGATTTAAACAGTTTTATATCAGTATACAACGCGTTGAAATATAACAAATATTTAACGTTCCATGGGCCTCATGAGCAAATTGGTTGCCAGCAGAGTAATCTTGTGCCGCTGCATTGCATCTAGAGCTATTGGTTAAGTGCCCAGCATAATCGGGAATGAAACCCTCTTGTGAGGAAATTGCACAATTGGAACGCGATGTGTCACAAGCAACGGAAGCTCTCCTCTCCATTAACCTAATCGCTAACGCGTTTAGGCGAATTGTGATAATCTAATTACTCCGTCAGAGCCGGAAACGTCAACTACCGTACATGAATGCTGCTGAAACAACTTTGGTGGATGTTTCCCCCCTCCTCACCCTTTGAATACCTAAGTAAACGGCATAAACTAACATTTGTAATAGTTCTAAACAGACGAGCAATATAATTAACTTGTAAATAATTCCTCCAATAATTGTCTCCCAACCTTCCCCAAACTAACGTTTCACGTCAAAGCCACCTTTCGGAAAGTGCTCCAGGCATAACTTTGCATCAAAGCACTCTTCTTCCCACTCTTTGTAGCCAAGTGTATTCTTCTAGTCGCAAGCTCACAATCTCCAGCATTTGCAAATCTCACGCGTATAAATCCCCGAGGGTAACTCTAAAATGACTCTCAAAGAAGTTTTCGCGTAGTGCAGTATATACAGGCGTATTGCAAGTAAAAAGACCACTTTGCTCTTTCCCAGAGTGCGTCTTCGGGCGCATCAATATTTCTAGTTGAGCGAATCTCCAGAGTTGGCGAACCTTATTCCGAAGGATTTTAACGATTTTCTTTCGCTTTGATGCCGATACGCTACATGTATATACCGTATATAAAAGTTTCGGCCAATGTTATCATGGCGCTCAACAACCGACAGCACTCTAGCAATATGAAACGTAGTAAAAATAGTCACCTTGCTAGATTGCTGATTGGTTCTCGTATAGCGCTAGGATACGTTTCACCGAAGCTGTTTTGGGTAGAGTAGCCTATACCATTCAAACTGTCGACCACAGCGATACGGGTGTTATGAGTTTACGACCAATGAATACTGGCATTTCTAATCTCTCGCAAATGTGGTTACTTGGTGAATTTCATTTTTCTGATTAATGCGGGAAATAAAATAGATCGCCTTCTGACAGTTATACCTGAAGTGGAGTAGTGGGAATTGAAAATATGCTCCTCAATAAATTACTTGGACATTTCAAAATATGACTTATCAACTCCAATATTAAAGGTGGCCAGCTTTCCGTCCGGTCCAGTTCATTCAGCTTTTCACCACCACGTGGCGCAAGTGAAAAGGAATAGCATCATCCTGCATTCCATACTACCCGGCGAACAACCATGTTCGCCGGGTAGTATGGAATGCAGGATGATGGAATGCAGGATGAATCGGTATCCGGAGTTTTCCGCGATACCGTGACAATTTCGCCCCCGGCAGTTCCGCTGGTGACGCCCGGGGAATCGTGTGGAATGCTGCTCCTATTGACATTAAGATCGCTTTACATTACTTCCTGCTGAATTACCATCAGCGTTTAGCCTGATCTAGGAATGTCGTCATATTCCACCATAGGTCTTCTGCTCGTACTTGGACTGTTCGTACCCATAGTCTTCAGCTTGTACTTCAAAGGACGTAACACTGAACGGGCAATCAGTGTAAACACAACACTCAACAACAAATAGGACACACTCCACTCCAACACTAAGAGTGTCCTTCTTTCCTCCACGGACTTGGAACCCATAGTTGAGAGCGAATACACATGCAACGGTAGTAAATGCGTTATGCAACCAAAATCGTCTCAAATTGGTGGGGTTTGCAAATCCCCAAACCAACAATCCTCCAAAACGTATCCTCCCCGGCCTTGGGAGATACGTAAGCAAGGACGCGTCCGTCCAGGAGGAGGCCGGTATGACAGGGCTTCCAATGGGCCAGTTGCCTCTTTTCCAGACAAGCTGGATGGGAACCGGTAATGAGTCCGGCGGGGGTTAATCAAACTATAAAGGTGTGTGTAGCAAGGTACACACCAATGTAGTGAATGCCCGTACTGTACATACTGTATAACATAAATGGCCACAGGCTCCTTAAGAGTGGTAGGATCTCCTTGGGTATGATGAAGTCGTCGTAAGTCCTCCCCAGCAATCTCGCTCTTGGTTTCAACAGAAATCCAATGCAGGGGAATTGTTCGGGACTTCGGGTTACATCATGTCAATTCCCAGAGGTCTGCTGTTTTCTGCTTGGAGTCCAGTCGCTCTTTCCGCAGTATTTGTTGTTCTTTTTTTGATTTTTTGCACCCTGTATGACCTCTCCTATTGTGACCCTCATCGCCTTCTTCCGCCTCAAATTGTTGGGGTTGTCCTCTCTTTCTCATTTGCCTGGTTTCAATAATTCCCTGCTCCCAGTACTCTTCATCAGTCTTCTGATAGGAATTTCTCTTGGGGGCATACTGCTCCAGGTATTCCAGCCTTTTTGTCCTCCTAAGGACATCCTCGGCTGCATTCCACCTATTAGTTGATCTGTATTCAATTTTCAGCACATCATTTTTCTTCTCCAATGCTAGGGAATGATAAAGAACTCGGCTGCACTGCAATGCCGGGTCCAACCCAGGGACGGGGGTGGGATATTCTCCCAAGCACCCCGTCCGACCAAGGAATGCGAGTCAGGTCCGAGGACCGCTCGAGTAGGAGAGTACTCGCGCTGGCGAACCAGCCGGGACCTCCATTGGGATATTCTCCCAATATCAGTAATATATGTGTATACTTCACACGTCCCCTTCCAGGGTGCCAACAGCACTTGTGACCAAATGCGCCATTTCTGCCATGTATGAGGTGAGCTAAACTATGTAACATGCAATGTAATAATTATACTGTACAATAGAACAGTATCATATTTTGTGCGGCTAATTATTATCATAGCACCACAATCTCCCATTACGTTGCAGTGTTCCACATACCTTGAGAAGAAAAACGGCTGATATTTCCAAAATTTTCAATTAGTTCTCCTAGATGACTGCCGACGATATGAATGTGTGGAGTCACCCGGGCCTTTCCGTATCCCTGTCGGATATCGCCCAGTGCCACAAACTGTTCTACCCAGTGCAGTGTCTCCCTGCCAGTGCAGTTGCTCCTGCCGATGCTCCAGCAATGACATCGTACAGTTGCCCAAAGTCCTGTCATCAAGAAGATGAAAAGATTAATAATAAAACAAATGATAGGATTATGTTGCTTATTAACTGCTCTTTTTATCACACACTTCTTGCCTTCTACCTGCCTCAACGTTTGTGCGACACAGAATCTAGGGAAAAGTTGAAGAATTGACTAGGATAAGGGCTCATTCACACATTCTCAAATGTTACTAGCAGCGGTTTTTTTTTATCCACCTCGTGCAATTTTAAGGCAAGAGGTATTTAAGGCTCTTATGACATCAGGAGGTGAAGAAAAACATGTGCCAATGATGCAGTGAGATAGCAGCCATAGCTTTCAAGGGAAAAATATCATGATCTTTCAATAACTGTGACACATGAACCTTTATCCAAGAATGGCCAAATACATGGTCTTATTTATTGGGCAACATGGGACCTTCTCCACAGTAATATGCAAAAGTTGTGTCTGTTTTGTTTTGTACTCTTTGATGAAGGACTTTTCACCTGTGCACTTGAGCCATTATCCAAAATCCTCCCCATGCCTGACTATTCGTTTGGGCAGTATTTTCTTGTGACTACTGCAGGTATCTTTTCACCTTCAGTGGTCACATATACAAGAGTCCTTACCAAAACAACTGACTTCCACCAAAAAAACACAACAATGTGACACCTTTTCCAACGCCAACTCCAATTTTCAAATATGCACCTTGAGACCAATAACAATTCAGGTATCATAGACACACAATTGAGAATGTTAGTTTAACCATCCCATTCCCACCGATGCACACATACATGGTGTAATGTCATATTCACTATGTTGTAATCTAGGGAGTATGTGTCCCACAAGTTTGTCAGTTACTGTGATACATTTTATTCTGGTCGCTTACCTTCCAGAGGGTGATGACTCCCTCGCTTGTGCTATCGGATATGATGCCTGGAAGGTGGCTTGGTAACTTATCCAGCAGTGTGTCACAGTCCTTTCCTGTAGGTGAAAAATAAATTTGAGTTCACATGCTCCACAAAAGACTTTCAACACCATCTCAAAGTTTCTTACCTGACAACGTGCTCCACTCTGTTTTGCCCTTCTGCCCAGAAGTGGTAAAAAATCTGATGTGGATGCCACATTTTCCAATAGCACCAGCAAGTTTCTGTAGTACTGTTTCATCCACTGGAGAAGAGTCCTCACTTCATTGTGCTTGTCCATTTCTTCGCATTCAAAGGCAAGGTTCTCTAGCAGACGGTCCACGATCCTCATCTTCATGTGGAGTGTGTCCGCCACAATAGCCTGCGGCTCCACATGGAAAATTGGCAAATGTTTCACACCAGACGTCTCAGTTACATAGTCATTTTTCATATTGGAGAGATTTCTTTTGTGCGGAACAGTCGCACTTGGGCAGGTCATTCACAGGCAATCACTTGTCACAGTACAGTACTCGTACATACACGGATGCTTGCTATTGGCACTTTTTAAACCAGCCACAATCAGGAGAAATTTCATGTCCCCTCCGAGTACTATTTTCATCTTCACAAACCGGTCGACAGGATTCCTTAACCAAACTCCTCCATCTGCAATTATTTTGTTCACTTCTTCTGCCAATAAAGTGGTGGCTTCTTTCACTGCTGCATAATTTTCACTGTGTTCCATGATCATGGTGGTTTTATGTGTTTTCACAGATTGCATGTTTGTTGAGCCGTCTAAAACAAAATTCACTGCTGTCCAGTTCAGTCCATAGCTGTTCATTCTGATACCATCACCTTCTAGTTTCAGAGTAATGGTTTCTTCCCTTCCGACCATGTTTTTGTGGCCACATAGCTCTTCCACCGAATCGACAACAATCTTCATCACTGAATCTACAGTTTCTCCTGCAACTCTGTCCTTTAACAATGAGATATTATATTGCTGGTCCACATATTCCTGACAAGATTGCAGCAAGGACCACTTTGGAATTTGTGACATGGTGCTCAAGGATTTCCAGGCATTTTGGCTTATGTGGCAGCTTTGTTAAATGTGCATGAAGATGAAAACTAGATTCTTTTGATTGAGCGTCAACATGGCAAAATCAGAGGTTCCTGATATGTACAAATTGGGCTTCCCCTTAGAAACGGTCCCCTTTGCTGGGTTTAGAGCATAAGTACGTATCATTTCCCCCTATGGATATGATAATCTCCCGCAAGTCTATGCCAAATGAGTCAAGAAAATAAAGGCACGTGTCTGTCATTGTCATCACTTCCTTCAGCTTCAAATATCTCTGTCTTGCCTAATTCTCCTACTTTTTTCCTCTGTTCAGCAAGGAAAAGTCGCTGCCGGGGCCAGGCAGCCCCAATTTCTCAACTGTAAGGTTCAGTTCCTTGTTTCTTGCCTTAAGGGCTTCCTTCTCCTTCACAGTTTTGTCAAGGGTTTCAATAAGTGTTGCGATGTTGGGGTCTTGTAGTGCTACTGTCAGGCTGCCTGCACTAACACATGAAACCTTTGCTGTTGTGCTTCTACAATACCCTACAAAAGAGTACTCCTTCTCTAGGAACGAATATTTCCCCTTCCCTGATTTCTTCTTATACAGGGTGTATCTGAACTCAGTGCCCCGACGTATATGACTGCCTTCCTAGCCACCAGAGGATCGATTTAAGTATAGGAGTCATATGTGTGGGCAGCCTCATTACTGAGATACACTCTTTAGCGATTTTTGCCTAATCGCTCCTTCTGACTTTTAAATAGAATTTTCTGGTGTAACTAGCCAAAGAGGCCTTACCACCTGTGGGCAACAAACCAACAAAGTCCCGCCCCCAGACCTTCCAGAGCCTTCTGACTGGGGGAGGGTCCGATGGGTGGCCTAACCGACAGGATATTTTGTACTACATGTTTGCGGCCAATTATCTCCGTAATGAGGCTGTCCAGACATATGACTCCTATACTTAAATCGATCCTCTGGTGGCTAGGAAGCCAGTCATATACGTCGGGGCACTGAGTTCAGATACACCCTGTATATTTGCTCTTGGCGATGTTGGCATTCATTTGGATTGTGGTTTTCATGGCGTCAGAAAATGTTATGTTCAGGAGGCTGTTCAATGCTTCATCAATAGCAAAGCTTTTGCGCCTGCAGGCATTTTCAAGCTGTAGCAATGTCCTACACTTCATTTACACTTTTGCCTCACCTTCAACTATGGTTAGGGATATCTCTTCTTTTATTGAGGAAAGTTCTCCCTCCATGATGTGAGCAACCACTAAACTTCACTGATTTTAAGGGCAAGCCTGTCTAGCAATTATTAGATGGAGGCACTCATGATGGATGCACTTGGCACCGACATTTCCCACACTGCTGTCCTTCTTGAAAACTTTCCTGGCAACCCGCACTCCACTTTTCATCTTCAAAGGAAAGTTCACCTTCCTACCGTCCCCAAGTGAATTGAACACAGTAAACCACTTCTCGGGAAGCTGTAGGTCTTCGAAGTCTTCTCCTTCATAGAGGCGCCAGCCCTTCCCAATTGGCTGGCCTCTGCTACCAAAGAGAATCATCAAGACATCCTGGCGGAGACTTGCCCTGATGGCCCCTCTATCTTGCTTGTGACTTCTGAGTCAGGCCTTCTATCACCAGGTTTAAGAACACCTCCACTCCTTCATCCAGCAGCTCCCGGCTCACGTTTGGGTACAAGTTACTCTTCTTCGCCGTGGTGACTCTCTGGTTCCATTTGACGAGGTACTTCTTTCCCTGTTGAGCAATTACATAATGAAATTTTTCATAATAATGGAAAGTGGTGGATTGTTTAGAAATGAAAGTAGAGCTCGTGTCAGTGCTGGAAAAATGTGGAGGCTAATTCTGCTGCGCAAGATTGTTACAACAAAGAGAGTGAAAAATCCTATTTCTTTTCTTCTCAGTAGCCTACCAGTAATAATATGTAACTCAAAAGGGAAGTGTAAGTGTTGTCAGTGGAGTTGCTGAATGAAACTTGCCACAATATTATAGGCAAGTAAGTTATTAAACAAAATGCAGAGGTCAACTCTTATATGCCGAAAACTCACCGATTTTCTTGAAATTCGGTGCATTGGTAGCCCCAAAAAAGGGGTCACCAGGTTATTTTGAGCAGGTCACTTTAGGTTTTTCATCCCTTGGGGTGGCCTACCAATGTACCGAATTTCAAGAAAATCGGCGAGACCTTGGAAAGTGTCCCTTGTGAGTTCAAGAGGTCATAACTTTTGACCTTGTGGGCATCCGCCTAAATTGTTTGCATTTTCTTTAATAACTTACCTGCCTATATTATTGTGCCAAGTTTCATTCAGCAACTCCACAGACAACACTTCCACTTCCCTTGTCATAAAAGAGTCCTCCCATTGGGCATCTGGCCCTCACGGGACGAAAAGCTGGCCACGAACAACAGTGTATTGCGTACCAGCTCTTACATTTACTGCTATAGTCCTTGAACAACATGATTTTACCCAAACATCCTGCTGTGTAACCGCGTGCCACACTCCAAACTAGCCCATTATTATTTGAGGGGTGTGGTGGAAAAAGGCGATAACCCACAAAAGTGTAATTTTTCAGGAGAGCGAATTCAAGTTTGCACTCTCTTCACAAATCATAGGGAATGCTGGTTTTGATCTAGACCGTGTTGCCGTCTCGTGCATGATACGTGAACTTGGAGTATACCAAACTGTTTGTCATGTCTTTTACATAGTTGAGCCTAGGTGTTTAGGTCAAAAATGACAAAATTGTCAGCTTATCACCTTTTTCCACCACACCTCTCATTTTAGACTGTTCGTATAGTCCCTTCTCCGGAAAAGAACACCACTGGTCTGCCACTGGTGTATTGTAGTAGGCTTGGTAGTAGGCCTATTGCTATTATGCCGAAGCTCTTTGTAAAATAATTTATGTAGGATACTTTTATTAGTCCTAATAACATTGAATGTGCTCTAATATAGGGGAAACATCACAGGATACCATCTTGTATAGCCTCTACTTATACAGTAAATCCAAATGAGTTTCGATTTTTTTGTTTGAAAAAAAGGATTCCATTTTAGAGGCGACAGGTAATTACAAATTTTGACCTAAGACATTAACCTTATCTGCTCTACTCCAAGACACTGCGTCCAATTTATGGCTTGTTTGGACTTAGCCGGTCCCTGAGAGCCCTCTCGAGAACATTATTTTCGACCGGATGGGCCGGGATGGGCTCATATGCAATTTAGGCTCCTGTAAAAGATATAGTATGAGGCAGCATAAATGAATATGCACACACCAGTGTATTCAGTATAACAGCAACAGCCAAGGAGGGCAACATAATGTATAACTTAATAATTATAATTACATTGATCCCATATAATCCATGAGTAGGGCTATATTGCTAAGCGTCTCCCTAAATCGAAACTAATTCGCCGATAAGTATCTCAAGTGACTTTCGTATGAGCTATTTAAGCCCTTCCTTATATACCGGTAATTGCGCATATCGGAAAGAATTGGTATCGCCTACTTCCATGAATATAATAGCCTATTCGTAAGCCCTATAATGGGGCCCTACTGGCTTCGGAAATATCTACGCTTCCATCGATACCAATATTATTAAGGTATATCCTTAAAATGTTGACATTAACTTCCCGAAGACCGACAAATGTAACTCAAGAAATGTGACTCAGTTTTCGTTGAGCACAAAAATGACGGATCCTCTTTCCGCCGATAAATATGGCTTTGCATAGCTGTCCCATTCTCCCCATTGCAACCTGCACACCTGCGTTCCAATTTTTTTAATCCGCCTAGGGGCAATCCTGGGGGAGAAATTTAACCCCACAAAGCCGAAAAGCGTGACTTTATTCTACCTGTTCCCTGTCGTTTGATAGACCAGACGAGGCGACACTCACGTACAGTAATTACCCAAAATAACGGAGATTAGTGAAAGTTAATTACAATTTGTAATAATCTTAATATATGATTTCGACAATTTTAGACAGGTTGGATGTTCTATTTTATATCTCGAGAGTCCTTTGCCAGATCGAAATAATAAATTCTGATATACTTCACGAAAGAGTTGGCTTGACTGCACATCGTTTCTGGTATTTTATGTTTCTTATCTCTTATTTACCAACAATAGGTTTTCTGGTATTGTACTGTACTTCATAAGTGAGTAATTTACTGTGGTTTCTAACTTTAAAAAGAGTGGCCTAACATTACTTATAAGTACAATTTCTTTTCAAATCTTCAGACTGAAGACTACCACTACCTAATCCGACCTCGAAAACGGAAATGCAGCTCAGCATGGTTCAAGGTAGGACTGGTGGTCGGGGCCAATCTTCTGATCTGGGGTGTCGTGGCCATTCTGGTAGGCTACGTAGTACCACGCCGACAAGTGGTGGTAGGCTACGACCACGACCTGGAGATCATAGACCGGACCGCCCTGAAGTTCAACACTGATCTGGAGCTGTGCAAGTTGGCTGGCCTCATCCTCTTTTGCGTCGGAGGGATGGTCACCGTAGTCACCCTTCTATTTCCAACCTTCCTCTACAGCTACTGCGACGACTCGGTCACCGTCGAGCCGTTTCGAGTCAGCATCAAGGAAGAGTTCGTGCCACGGAGTCCTACCGACAAGAAGATACCGGTCACTGAACAGATCAAGACTGTTCAGCCCGTTTGGGAAAAGAGTAGCCTGGCTACTAAAAAAGGCCTGGTTTCGTTTCCTTAATGTGTCCACCGACATGTGTGCAACCCCAAAAAAAAATGTTTGTTTACTGTTCATCACGTGTGCCAATTGCAGAATGTATAAGTCCTTGAAGTAGAATTACCGTTGAGGTCTTCATTGGTGTAAACTTTTAGAGAGGTGAAACATGCTCGAGAAAATAAAGTGGACATCATTGCGCATGATTCGTGGCGTTGAGTTGGTGAGATGTGCCTGTCCACTATATTTTGGTCAAGCTTGTGGTCACTTTTTTTTAAATGGCTCACGCCGAGAGGCATCATCTTGAGAGTAGAAGGGGGAATTTTTAGAGTTAGGTCAGGTTATTGTCAAATGGAGTCAGATACAGTATGTCTGATTGCCATTCTACTTCATGATCTTCAATAAGGTTCCTTCTTATGGTGTGTGAGACCTAGTAGACTAGCCGAGCCATATTTTTTATTCACTTGCAAGCATCGGCCAACTTTACTTGACATAGCAACATACCGTGGCGTCAAACTACGAGTAGTCTACATGCCTGTCCAATCCCCCCCGGAAATCAAACATAGTTTGGCGTAGAGAGAGCAACTGTGGTGACAACACGATTAATTTATTGTTTAAATGACAAAGATTTTTTTTTAAATTTCTTTGTACCCGGTATATCGAGAATATTTACCGAAATATGGATTACCTTTTTGTGCAACTGAAGTCCTGGTGGTGCATTTCATCTGGGCCAGAATCTGAATTTCTGATAGGCTATATTTCAGGTCTTCCTGTGTGTTGAGTTTGGCGATTGATTCTTCTAGGTCTCGCACATAACACGATACATGTTGCCACTCCTCAGTAAGCTAAGAACGTACTTAATTTGGTATAATGTGATTTCATTTTGCTCTCGTCATTTTATGAAGAGTACAATAGCGTACACTTGTATACAGTACAAAAATGCTTACGTATTAACGAGCGGCAAAATGTATCGTTAAAATACTGCTGACCCAAAGATAAAAGAGTGTCGATAGAAAATATTTGTAAACATTGTATTTGGAACGAATTTGGTATATTTTTAAAACTTCCCTCGGCTGTACTTTAGTAGCAAATGGATCGTATGTCGTCAAGAAAGTGTGTCAGTAGACTATTCGGATATTTTTACAATAAGTTACTTGCATGCTAAATATTTATCGAGCATATCTCTACTCTAAAGCACATTTTAATATATCGCATGCTCATATTAAAGTATCAGATTTGACTCTTTAATACTTATGTCTGTTATTAAGAAGAGTTGTTGTCTTATTCATATCATTTTGAAAATCAGACATGAATTAAATCCATTATATAATCTGGTTTTCGGACACCGGCTACAGGCATCCTAAGGTCACTTATTGGTAGGAGTGGGTTACCCACTTGTTCGGATCCTATTTGTTGGGGCCTACTACCCCAATGCATAATAATAATTCCAATAATGATTCGCAATTGAAAAATTGCTTGCGCGGTAAGAGGCTTGATCAGCATAACAGTACCTACCTGCATTTCTCACACCAGTTATAAAGATCTGATAAATAAATAACTGTTCATAATTATTATAATTCCAACCTTCCGCTGATAGCCAATTGATCTAGCTCCTGTTTCTTTTTAAATTTGGCACCGATACCTTGTTTACTTTATTTGCGTAAATAAATGCAATTTGCATAAATAGGGAGGGAAGAATAATTCTTCAAAAATATTAAGTATGGATGATACTGGCCTGCACTATTCCTGTATGCTAGTATTTAAGCAATTTGTAATGTTTTCAGTATTCCTTCCATATACACCTGCATTTTCCTTCAAGGTATATCCTAGGGAAGAAAATAATAGTGTTATGGAAATGGAGTGGGTGGGGACAAGAGGTGTCGTGCAAGTAATGGTTCATACTGGTTGGTGCTCAGCAGTGCGTGGTCAGTTTAATCTGCTTATTAATGTGTTCCTAATGTGCTCTTACCTTTTAAAAATATTTTAGCAACACGAAATTCTCTTCCTCAAATCTTATATGGATATGCCCCCAATAATATTTTTTTATCTCGTGCTTATGGAATTATCTCTGATCATTCTTAGTCATTTATGTCGATTACATTGTAAAAAGAATGGAATGAAACAAAAAGTCAATTTCATTAATATGCATGTGTTTAATTATTATGCAAGTTATCACTGAAAGACAAATAGCATATTTAGGACATGCAAATTTGTTATGTTTTAAAATATATAGTATGTGCGTCCATGTGTCAAATGCGAGCCTCCTACTATTTTAAGATGGATAATACATGATTATATTTCAGCAATATTTTCAATAATTCTGCTTCTTACATGAATTTTGAAAACCTGTCTAAGCATATTAACCCTGGAACAGTGAGGTACTTAATCCACCTTATTATGGTACCGTGAGGGGTGCAAGGGGTGCAGTAGCATGCTTAGTCTAATTTTGCAAATGTATATAGTTCTTGATAATCCCATTCAAAAATATAGTAGACAACAATGACTTCTTTGAATAATACTACAGCCAGCTCATAATTTTTGAATTCATTCCTTTTATAATTGATTTGTGAGATCGACGCAAAAAAAAAAAACGGAAAAGGTAAAATATAGTGCATCACTGATTATTATTATCGTATCCTTTCTGCCTTCCCAATGCAAACATAAACATGCCAGTACAGCACAGGCAGTTGTGGACAAACATTGCTAAATATGAGAAATTCTGGATAACATCATTGTGGAAGGGAATCTGCATTAGCGACCTATTATACCTATTATAGTCTAAATTAAATCAGTGCATCTGAAAAGGGAAGTTATTGCTTCAAATATACTCATCTGCTATAACGAACTGTCCCATAAGGAAAGGGTTCTGCCCAGAGGTTAACTGTAAAGTGTACACTGGAGTACCAAAATTCAAGGAGTACCGGTACCAAAGAGTAAGGTACCTAAGGAGTACCTGGGAATATTATTGCATTTGGGCATTAGGCCACGTGCAAGAACATGTGTCGGTTCAGACCGATCAACTTCCGGTAATTGCTATTACTTTTTAATGGAATTTTTACCACTGTGAGTTTTTGGCATTGACTGCCGCCAACTATGTTTCAAGTCCATGCGACACAAACGCACAATTTTGCAAGATCTGACTGGAGTCAACAAAAGCATATTAGAAGTGTTTCTTAAGTTTATGATCCCACCGCCAGCGTATTGGACCACAAAAAAAAGTCAAAAACGTATGGTGAGAAATGTCGACGGACCAATTTTAGTAATGAGGTGGACGACCAGACACATTTGCCGTCCTCTAGACAAAGACGACAAAAGGAAGGCGTGAATATGCAGTGGTTGCCTATCAATGGAACACGATATGATATGAGTGTGATAATAATTCTTGTGCTTGAAGTGACCTCACAGGACTTAATCTGGTCAACGATTACTCTGTCTTCAACTAGTAAGAAACACCTGTAAGTTATAATCAACCATCATCCCACGGCAGCAATATTATGAGACTTTCACATTTTTACACTGATCTCATAGACATAATGACCCTTTGCATAAAATATGTGCTAAATGTCATGATTGTGCTTTGAAGGCCGTACAGGGTCCATGTTTGCAGACTTTTCTATGAGTGTAGTACCTGACATTAATGTGTCAAATAAATAGTAGCCTATACTTACGACTGTAAAACAAAACTCAAAACTATCCGACATTATTTTGAGCTTATTTTCTACCGAGTTGCAGCTAGAATCACGTAATCCAGGTTAGCATTAATTGAGCTACGGAATGCCCTGAAAATGTAATTAACTGTTGTTTTCAAACTAATGAGACCCACTTACAATGTGTCAACAGCAAAAAAGCAACTGCCTGTGATCGATAGTTCGGAATCGCCAATATCACACGTATACTGCTTACACTGTAGGCTAATATAGGTAGTAGATTGCACCAACCAAAATTAGGCTGACTTACGGAGTAATAAATAAGCATTTCTACTATCATCCGTGGCGTGTTTTCTTTGGTCTCACACATGCACAAAGTTTTTACACAACAAAGTTTTGACGTGGATACGTCTTTAAAATCGAATCAGGGGGCATGCAGGCAAACCCGAGCGTTACAGAAAAGCGTTACAGTATATTATAATCGAGTCTATTATAACCGCGTCTGCTATAACCGACAGCAAGGGGACTCCCAAACCCAATATAACACTGAATACTTAAATGCCAGTATCAGCAGCTCCTCTGGACACCCTCACATCGTGAAACTCAAAAAGGGAGTGAGTCCCAAAACAAAAGGGGCTGTTCAAGCAAGGTCAGATAACATGTCTGCCGGGAAGGAAGGCAATGGCCCCATTGCCCCAACGTCACATTCAACTGTGACATAGACCTTGCGCCCACGCGCACAGAAATCTACCTGTCATCTACCTGTACATCCTTCCATATTGACGTTTTGGCGTATCTTTTGACACAACATAAGTTAGGATATGAATACAGTGTGACTGTCATGTCAAATGGCTTACAGTTTTGTGTTATTTCACGCAAAACGCGTTGACGAAATTGGGTTAAACGTTTTTTTGTGTGTGTAGGCCCCAAATGATCAAGGAATGAACAACTATTATGAGTAGGCCCTACGTCATGCACCAGAATGATAGCCCTACTATCAGAACTAGAATAGAGATGTACAGTACATGTATAAGTGCACCCTGCTTTTTAAAATATCGGAGATATGTTCACCTTCCAAACAACTGATCCATTCAGCATTATCTAAGAACTGTTATGGTGATAATAACATTATCTGGGTGAAATTCTGCAAATTATATTTCAAGACCGTCAGATAGCCTACACCAAGATACGCCAAAACAAGGCTAAAAGTTGAAAAACTGTATATAAGGTTCTTGGAAAATCAAGGGGTGGGTATCCGCTAGACCACTCAAAAATGCAGTTGGCCGCTGCTTTACAACCTCATAAGTTACTAGAAGTTTATATTTTAGGTAGCCCTTAATAGTAACTGTTCGAAAATTACTGCTTCATAATAAGTAGTCTAGTGACTCAAAAATCGCTAACCACTATAGGAACACTTCATATTGGCATACACTGTTGATTTCTCTCTGCGTTGCTTTACTTATTTATGAGAAAATATTATTATACATAACTTATGAGAGTGTTTGAGTGACCTTTTTTACCGGATTTGAGTCCCGACTGACATTCCTAACTATTGTGATTAACTCTGTGATGTTCGCTTGCACAAACAGCAATTTCCTTCGTATTCAAGAAATGTGGCTATATTTTTATTATACAGTAGAACAGCCGGTGTATAATAAACACTAGACTACTACTGTACTATAATAGTTAATTGACCTTAGCGGCATAAAGGCATTGGAATAATCCTTCCCCCTCTCTTCCTATTGTGTGCCAAACAACTGGTTTCACTGTAATCAAAATCACGAGCCGAAACGATTGGGAAGAGAATAACGCTAATCCTACCAGAATAATGGGTGAGAAGCAGGTATCTCTGGTTTTTAAACAAATCCTGAGAATACATATAATTACTCTTTCCAGATGTGCATTGCCATTATAATTTTATGATCATTCATGAAGTTGCAACTGAAATGTCCGTAGTAGCTAGCGATTTCCGATATAATGCTTATTTTTAGTAGTTACTTTTAGTGTTTATCTGAAGCATTAGCTGGCGTGAACCAATCCTTTTTGACTCCTGCAAATATAGTGTCCAGCATTTGAATGACCCAGAACGGAAAGGTCATAAGTCCATGAGACAAAATTTTACAGGGGAGACAAAAAACTGAAATGCGGCATTGTAAATTCGTCAAGGTGGTCGGACTCGCGGGAATGTTGATCTTAGTCGACATTGGCATCTTGTTGAGCAGAGTTCGGTGGAAAACGCGTCATGACAGATGCGTGAGAGCGATTTAAAGGGACGGGACTTACGTCCTTTTCATTCTGAAAGATGGCAGGATGAGAAAATCTGTGCCGTTCTGTCACATATAACATAACACAAAATAATACATGTATTATTTTGTGTTACTTATGTTATCATGTGACAGAACGGCACAGATGTTCTCATCCTGCCATCTTTCAGAATGAAAGGGACGTAAGTCCCGTCCCTTTACTTCAACATTTTCCTGAATACATGTAGGTATATATTTACCGGATAATGACACGATGGACCAAGTGCATTTTCATTCCGAAGCAGCAATTTCAGCATGGAAAAGGTGTAAGTCTAGATCTTCCCCCTTTGCCATTCTGGAGGCAATTCTGACATGCTAAAATACAGCATATGGGTGGGGACTTTTGCACCCTCTCATACTGGATCTTATGCCCTCCATGCTGAAGAGTTTCCTTCCGCGAAAAAGTCATTTTGACCAAAAGGTGGACTTATGCCCTTTCCATTCTGGGTCATTCATTTACACTATAATATATTATGATGCCAATATTGTTCCAATGACTTTTTTTTGCTAAGCAATCTTCAATGTGCGGCGTTAATTATAGCAGCCAATCTGCAGCCAATACTTTTAATAATTACTAAAATTATTGTTACGCAACTGTTTAAAAACAATCAGCTTAGTGCCAGAAAATATCTATAACTACTAGTCTAATTACGGAAATTTCAGTTGGAACACCCTGTATTCTGGTTCCCGCAGAGGAAGATATTACAAAAGGCTAAATTTTATTTTGAAATCTTTAAGCACATCGGGCACCAAAACTCGCTACGTAGAGTAACATTAGCGCTTTGTTTTAGAGAATAATTAAGCATCAGAGAGGGAATTATCTAAAATAAATCCGTCCGTGAAATAATAGGAAGCACTCGTATTTGAATAATGTAACCTATGTTATGCTGCTGTACTGTTATTCGCATAAGTAATCACTGCAATTTACATATTATTTATGAACATATGCTACGATAATTTGAACACCAGCACCGTCCTTGTTCACTGTCTGGTTCATCTTCGTATTAAAATTCTAAAGTTTATTATGTGAAAATGCCTCCAAATGTAATAGAAATGAGAGACTTTATAGTCTGTGTATGTATATATTATATTTTTTGCGGGCTTCAACAATCAGGTGCTAAATTGCTTACTATATGAGAAAATCATGCTAGCATGTTAATGCGGCATATGAACTGAAATCCTATCACATTGTTATTCAACAATCAATAACATTTTAAGTGCAAAATATGGTGTCTTGAAGGTCGGATTACTGGAATTCGGCAGTTATTTTTTGAGCTCAAATATGAGTGGACAGGATTCCAGCATTATTAGTATCCTACGTCTAATGCTATATTCATCCCTGACAGTTACTGTACTTAATTATATTTATAATTTACGAGTATATGACTCGTGATCATGATCATGATCAAGTCAATGTCAAAGTGGCCATCAATATTGTAGTATCGTTATACGGCTTTCCCGTCTCGATGTCCATATGATCATTACCAGGTTGATGGCGAAGCATGAGTGTCATTTACGGGAAAATGTCTATTATATTAATTTTCCTTCGTCAGTGAGAAATGAATAAAATTGGAATGAATAAGTATGGTTGCTTATTTTTCCCTGTTTGGAGAGGAGCCGGCGCTGGTGGTCTGGTGGTTAGCGCTTTCGCCTCTAGTCCCAAAGTTGTGGGTTCGAACCTAGCTTATATCCACGATGGTTAGCGCCTACACTTAACTGTTTGCACCACTGATACCTTCACGTTACTTAGGAAACAACTTTCATTCGGGGGGGGATTCACGTTTTGGAGTGCAGTTTACTTTAATTATGGGGGAATCGAGTTCTGATGCTTTTTACAGGGTTTGCAGCCAGGAGATGAAGCCAGAGATACCAGAGGAACTTCCTATAATAGGAGCCGAGTGGCGAGCCTTTTGCATCGGTCTACGCGCAGGACAAAAGAATGCTGGTTACGCCCGTCCAGCCCTGAAAGGATCCTTTAAAGACTGTAAGTTGCCTTTTTATTCACTATGTATTTGCTTACTCTGATCAATGACGGCATCCTGAACGACACAGGCAGGGGATCGGTTGTATACTGATGGTAAGCATGAATATATATTTGGGGTGATCCAAATCTGATTACTCAGGACGATGTCCGCTTGTTTGTTGCAGCAGGGTGTAGGGCAATATTGCCTCATTTGCTGAATAATTGTAACAAAATGCACAATAGTGGCGTCCAAAGGCAAAAGGCAGTATCTGCATGGACCCGCAATGTCCAGATACTGCCTTTTGCCTTTGGACGCCACAATAGATGGATCAGTCCCTTGTACAGTAATTTTTATACAATAATGCTGTAAATACTAATAATATTGTTGAAGAAAGGAAACGTTCCAGGATTGGTATATCACAGATTGCGGCACCAACTGTTCAGGCCAGGTTGTGAGTGAACATGTGAAACTCAATTTTTCCCTACTTAGAGCCCAACTGTGAAATTTGGGTTTAAATGATACACAGTTTTCACGTGTGTTATGACAAAAGTAGCTGCTAGAAGCCTTCAGTGGCGCCTATTTCAATTTTCAACGATAAATGACACTGACACCTAATATATTGCTGCATATTGTAACTAAAATCGAGGTTTAAAATGTTAATACAGGTTTTCTATTGCAATAATCCCTTCGATGGGATATCACACCGTGCAATCAGTATGGCATGATCATCCATTTTAGCGAATGTTATTAGTTTTACAACTACACTAATTGCCCGCATCTTCTGTCATTGACATGAACACGCAACTTAAATTTTTCAAAGGTTCAAAGGTCGCCTTCCATGTCCACTTTATTATTGAATCCGCGATTTTCACAACCAGGACATTAGTATGGGGATCTCCGAAACATAATACCTGCACTACAAATTGTGGCTATTCGCGGCTAAACTTATCCTATAGAAGAGATCTTTGCTGTTCTTTGTACCTCGGGATTCTATCAGAACGTTTTTAAAGAAGCAATTAAATATTCCAGCACTATGAGAAAACATCCAATAGATGCACAAATGGATGCAAACATGGTACACGTTTCAAGAGAATGTTGATAGCAGCAACAGTGACTTTTAACAACTTGTACGTAGAGCACATGTTTGCAACCTTCTGTGAATCCATCTCATGTCACTGATTCAGCCAAAGTACTAACGCCACTGGCCTTTAATTCTGGGTTTCATTGTTCACATTGTTTAAAGTCATTGTTGTGGTTTTAGCCACTAATAAATATATATGGCCTTACCGCACCAAGCACCGGAGATTCCAAGAACCCAGCACTTTTACATAATATTACATTATAGTTACGAATAAGCATTTATACTTTACACTTGCACAACCTGCATCTGATATCCAAAATGAAAGTACTGATTTACATAAATTATACCCAGTACAGAGTGGCGCCAAAGTGCGCACTTCCACTCGGATTGAAGCTTCTTGGAATTTCTAAGACACAATTACGCTAGTTGATAATTACGATTGCGGCTTCGTTACGGAAGTAATAGTTTTTAAAGACAGGATTGTATCAATGTCTATAAAATTTTTACAGCCTGAATTTCATTATTGTTGACTGTTTACCAAACAACTGGTAACAATAAGATGCAGGCCAACAATAATGTTGTCATTTTCTATCCAGTGAAAACGATTGCCGGTCTGGCGTTCGGAAGCACCGTGCACCGAAAGAAAGCACCAGTAACGTCCAGAAAGGCTCTTCTAATCGCCAATAAGCCAGATAATACTCCACCGGAATTAGGTCCAGGTGCGTACTACGACGCAGACAGAGCATCTATCGACTATTGCATAAATAAGAAGATTACTAGCACAAAAGGAGGAATCATGCAAGCTAACGAAGCTAAGAGAGGACAAGTTGTGTACGAGCATCTTTTGGGAAACCCGTCGTCTTGGGACTACAACCAGAAAGATTCGAAGCCCAAACAGTCTGGCAAATTTTCGAAGGCTCCCAGGAAATTTGTGCTCACCGACATCAAGAATAATAACCCAGCGTAAGTGCACACGTATATACTCGTACTTATATATAGAAAAAGTGAAGAAAAGTTAAGTTTAATTTGTCATTTACATGCTATCGTATTGACAATTGTCCTCTGTCAAACCTCACATTTTTAGAGTCCATACTATGTAAATTATGTTCCATTTGCCCCGATAAATTGATTGGAAAAATTACTTTATCACATTGCCAGATTATGACTGACAGGGTACCATAAGTGTTTCCGACATTGCTGAATGGATACTTGCAAGTTATATTTTGTACATAGCTCATATTTTGGTATTTTTAATTCATTGACTGACATGTGGGAGAAGTTCAATACTTCTATATACAGGGTCATCGAAAGAGAATGTCCCATTTAAAAAACCCGATAACTCGAAAACTTGCCCACATATCTGAATGATTTCAGTTTTGAAATACTAAGGAAGGTCTAAAGTTTTGGTTTCAGCTTAGTTTGTTTCGATATGTGCTTCATTTGTCTTTTGGCAGATAAGAAAGACAGTTTATGGTCTCCAGCCCAATCGGCTCAATGACATTTGGAGTTACCATTGGAATCCTATCCCGTAGGTGCTGGATATCTCTAATATTTACACCACAGACATTGTTCTTGATGATTCAAATAAAAGAGTCGCCTCATCATTGAAATAAACCTGCCGTAGAAAAATTTCATTTGTTCAGCCTCCCAGTGTGAGAAGTCTTCATGAGAAGTTTCCCAATGCCTAGCCCCTCCAGAAGCCCAGATATTACCCCCAATTGACTTTTTTGTGGAGATGCATGTATGGTGAAAATATTCGGCATCTCCAGCACCTATGGGAAAAGATTGCAAAGGTATAATGCCAGACATGTCTGACAGTGAGTGGCTTAGGCACGACACCGATTACTGTATTTACATTTTTCAAGCGACAAATGGAGCTCATACCAAAACAAATTATGGTAAGACCAAAACTTTAGACATTTCTTAACATTTCAAAACTTAAATCATTTAGATATATCTACAAGTTTTCGAGTAATAGGGTTTGATAAATGGGACATTCTTTTTCGATGACCCTGTATTGAAATAATATAAACATTATGTAGTGTAATCACGGCAACTGTGCTTAGCAGACCGATGCTCTGAATGAAGGTAAAAATACTCACTGTCAGTGCCACAATGAAAATCACCAGAGGTCCATTATTTTTGAGCAAAGCATACGAGTATATTATTTACAGTATGTTTCTCCTTTTCAAAAATATGTGTGAGCCACCTTTATGGGTAAGTAAGCTCCAAAACAACCAAATAGTGATTTTTTCCCATGTGAAGAATTTTTTGAATATGAACACTGCTGTCATATTGTGAATGGTTTTTTTTTCGTTTGTTTTTGACTATCATGTTTTCTAAGTAGGTAAAATTGTGGGAGTATATGCCTAAATTACATGCCACTCTAAACACTAACAATCCTTAATATTGATTCTTAGTGTGGGTACCTACTCTCCTGAGAAAGCAGAAATCGGGAAGAGCCTTCCAACTACTGAAGCATTTGGATCGGCTCACAAAGTGATTGCCGGCACTACCGTCAGGTGTATGATGCCGGAACAGGTTGCCCTCCAGAAATGCATGATATGCAATGCAGCACCGAAAAACTCGTACTACGTTGCCGACAAGCCTTGTCCCACTTACCTAACCGAAAAGCAATTCGAAAGGTTGCTTGGTGAAGTGGAGCCTATTGGACCTGACGAGAAAGTGGTGTGCAGTCTATGCTACAAAAATTTGACCAATCTTAAGCACAAATACGAAGTGGGAGAGTTCTTAAAGCAGTTTAAGGTAAGAAGTGATAATGTTTGGTTTAGTGTTACATTTAAAGTACATAATTATCATGGGCTAATTCCATGCAAAAGTATACATCAGGATCAGATTTTTAATTAAATAATTTCTATGATATTATGGTATTTGCTGAAAGCTGAGATTGTGTATTTTTATTTTTATTTTTGAACAGATATTAGAGAATTGTCACATACATTCAAGTTAACAACACTGTTTATTTCCAATATGGCGGGCGTGCAAATTTCTTTGTTCTAAGCGGTGGGCAACCTTTTTTCTCCGTGGGCCGCATACAGATTTTTTAAAAAATTTGACGGGCCACATTTAACAAAAGAAATTTCAACTTATAAAGAAGTTGACATTGATATATCCATCGTTTTAAATGAACCTCCATTAATTGCATATATTATCATTAAATTCTCTGGAAATCGATAAAATTAGCTAAATATATCAATAAAAATGGCCTGTATAAATTTAAAAAAACAATGTTTTTGTGGATTTAAAAGAATTAAAAAGAAATAGGCACAGGCATAAAATTCTGCAATTTTAATTTTTCAAAATTTTCAGGAATTCCGATATTTTTGCGCGGATCGCACAAATTGTCTTCGCGGGCCGTAGGTTGCCCACCCCCTTTTCAGTGGATGGGAGATATGTTGTCCATATGAATTCCATTTTTTCAACAATAACTTACTTCATTTTTCGGCCATTGTTTCCTCTTCCAGAAGGTACCTGTGGTTTGGGTTTGCATGATAAAGCGTGATAAAGCGGTACAGTAGGCCTACAGTACATACTGTATTTGCTATCATGCTTAAATTATTATTTTTTTGTGGAGGGAGGGGATATAAATTTTTTTTTAGCCCAACAGTTGTTGTTACTCTCCAGAGTCCAGACGATCTCATGCGCCTATAATATTCTTATCAAATGCATGTTCATTAGCCACACACATAGCAAGAAATTATTCTCTGAGCCTAATATAATACTGAAACTGTATCATTGCCGTGATCACTTTTTCTATCCCTTGCAGAGGGTGAGTGGATGCGCCCAATATCACGATCATTCTGGAGGCCTGGAATCGGCCGTAACCAATCTGAAAACGTATCAGATCCCTCAGAAGAAAAGACTCGAGGGTTACTTAGCCCGATATTTGGGATGAATTAGCATTACGATGATGCTCGGATTTTTTTTTGTACCAAATTTGTTACACTCGTGTAATATAAAAATATTTGTTTTTTAAAACCCATATTCAAGCCTTATGAATATATGGTACAAAGCAGAATTTTGAAAACATGAGATATACGTACGCTCGCAGATTCTTGGATATTGCAAAACAAGTCATAACTTAAGCTTTTCCAACTTGGAATAAGATAATACTTGCCATTTCGTAATTTTCTTATATTACCAGTATCAATAAGCTTGCCTAGACCAGGTCAAATTTGGCGCTATACGGGGTTCAATGAAAATTGTTCTGTTACTGAAACTACCTGCACCATTACTAGAAAAAATATGAAGGCCAGAGGGTGATGCTCGGTAGATTGGCAGAAAATCCAAAACCGCGAATATGGATCTCAGAAATGTAGGTTATTCATTTCAGTCTGCGGGATGAACAGATGAGATCTGGCAAGGTCACATATTTTTCCAGCCATCAATATTGGGACCACATCAGTTGCATCAGACACATCTAACTTTGTAAAACTCAATACTCTTTTTTTTTTTTTTTTTTTACCCCGTGCTAGGCATCAAAGGCCTCTTTGGGGGGTGGCACACCACCATCAGTTTTCTCTGTGTATTACACTTTTTCTTCATTCACCGGTGCAAGGAGTCAAGGATGTCGGGTAGGGGTAGGGATTTTTTTTGGGGAGGGAACATGGGTGCAAGTGCAATGTCTACAAATGGGTCATGTGCTGTCCCCCAGGAGGTTAGGTTGCCAGACACCTCCTTGGTGCAGGTCAGAGACCCTCCTGACGCAGGTGAAAGGAAAGTTCCCCAGGCGGGGATCGAACCTGGGGCCTTTCACTCAGCAAGCCGTGACGTTACCATCACGGCCACCACACCTCCCCTGTAAAACTCAATACTCTGACATCTCCATTGCTGCCATTTATGATCATGTCACTATAACAATGACATGAAAATATAGTCACTCCTTCAAACTTTACACTTATCAGAGTATGCATCACAGTTCGTGTAGAAAGTCATCCTTCATGAACACCTTCAAGGAAAAGTTTGTTCTACTGCATACATATACGGTATTATACAATAGCGCTCTATAGGCTACCCTGTAGAAAATATAAAGTCAAGGGCACCATATGAGTCATATTCAGATAATTATTATTCCAAAGAGCGGAACGAAATGATTGTTATCGATCGCCAGGTTGTCATTCATAAATGGAACTTATTCTTTACCATCAATATTATAGCATCTCAAAAGGTCACGACATGATATCGTGGATTATAAGAAAATATGGTGGATCTAACAAGTTAATATGACAACCTTCATTTGCCATGAATGAAAGCTGTAGTTTTCATTTGTATCATTGACATATACCTGTTTTTAGCTTACAGTGTTTGACAGCCCTTTATTTGATCATCAGGCCTACAAAAGTTTCACAAAAAATGGCCAGTAGACTATATAATGAGAATGTTGAAAATCCACGCCGGTAAGTCTCTATTGCATACTTTTTGATGACAGAAACAATTTTAACGATCTTGCCAAGGTGTTGTGCATGGGGAAAGACTTTAATTGACGATTATTATACACAGCTTGCTTGGTCAAACGCTCCGACCTGCTATAGCTTGAAGGACAAAAATATTCTCTCCATTTTGCACTATATTGGTTTTACTTTACCCTGTTAATATAAATAAAAATAACTAGGCTACCTAATATTCATGTGCTGTACCATGGGAGAAAAGCACTTAGGTCTAAGATTGTCAGCAAGCTATACCTTTTAGGTTTTACCATTTTCATTTCTGTCTTATTTCTGCTAATTCATTGGGTCCTTAATCCTGCATGCAGATTAGACGCAGCTATATTTTACTGCCAAATTGTATTTTCTTTTGGAATGTGCTTCATATTAATTTCTCTGACAAAATAATACGCGAAATCTAATAAGACACTGAATTACTATAGCTCTAAATTTTACTGCTAGTAAGGTGGAAGTCAGCTATCTACCACTGAATATATATGCTATTTTTAATTCCAAAAGAAGCGAACTGCTCGAAGCTAGCTGAACGTTTTGCTAGATTTGCTAATAAGTTATTCTTATAACAATTTTCCACCATTTTGAATCTTTGTTGCAAGTACACTAACATAAACAGTAAGTAAATCAGGATTATTTTTAATAAACTGAATAGCTGGAGGGCCTGGGAGGGCAGTCCATCCAGTTAGCCCTTCGACCTGATAACAATAAGGTAAGGAAGTATTAGTGCATCGTTTCCAAAGTGGTCAGGAGGGTTCATTGTGAGGAAAGAGTAGGCCTAACCCCTACTGGCGGGCGGGAGGCGGCAGGGTGAGTGGTGGCTGGGAGCAGCTTGGCTGTGACGCAAAGGCAAGGATGCAAAGATTGATTTTTTTTGGATTTTGGAAGGGGTATGCTGTACCAACCTAACCTAACCAAGCCTAACCTTCCTTCCTTGCGCATACATACCTATCTTCAGCCATACACACCTATCATCAGCGGATACACACCTATCCTTTATCGTTGCCTTTGCGACACAGCCCGCTGCCCCCACCGACTACTACCCTCCCGCCTCCCGCACGCCAGTAAGGTCAACTCTATCCCATTGTGAAGCAGTCATCTCCTTTCCGTAAGGTTTAAAAATTATTTCAGCAGCGATAAAAATTGCAAAATAAGTTAATTATCTGGTGATTTCTTACAAATATTCGTTGCTCTTGAGAACGGCAAATATCATAAATAACACTTGAAGTGCTGGTCCCTTGATAACCACCTCACCAGTTACGGGTATTCATCTACCAAACTATCTAAGGACTAAGGTCCAGTTGATTTTTTTTTCCTTTGCATTCTAAAATGCACGTGCTCCGCTATGAAGGCCACTGTTCCGATACCTATAGCGCAAATGACAAGAACATACATGGGTCCCTTCATTTGATCTATTTTTAGAGCCATTGACATATCCCTGACACGGTTAATTCTTCTGGCATGCAAAAGCCCCTGCAAGAAAGCAGTGTACAAGAAATCTTCATTGTACTTGTGAATGAGTCCACTATACCCGAGAAAAGCCATCTTTCGATTAATAGCCGGTGAAAGAATGCTGTGCTTGGATAACACAAATGATACTATAATCTTCATGCTGGTATCAGGAGCAAGCATCAAGGGGTTGTGGCCATCACTGAATAGGAGTTGCATGGACCCTATTAGCAAGTAGATGTCGAGAGCCATGCAGGCCCACTCCTCATGCTCAGCCCTCATCACACATTCCATCAGGTTCTCCGACCTCTCCAGTTTTCTATTTACTTCTCGTTGGTATTCCAGCTCTGTATCCTCCACCAGCATTTTGAAAAATACAGCATGCTCTGCACCCAAGCCCCATCTGCATATGGATCAAAATATTGGGTTAGACACCATCATACAGAAGGTCAAAATTTTACATGAATTTATTAGAGCATAATTCTGAAGCGCAGGCATTGAAATGTCATTTGCTCAGTAAACTGAAAAAGGGCTTTTCTTTATCATAATGACAATTAAGAAATGGGTGGAGACCTAATGAACAAAGAGGTAGTTTCATTACCTGTAATTAGTTACCATTTTGAGTGCATTTTTATAAGTACGTAATTACAAAATTATTTTGAGCTCGATATTGTTAATATTTACTGATAGTATTACATACCTCCACTTTGGCCGCCAGTCCACAAGTTCCTTGTAGTTGCTAGGCACTTCTTCCAAGACAGGCGCAGCAAGAAACGAAATGAGCATGGTGTCGTAGCCCATCGAGATGATATCCGAGAAGACCCACCAGAGGCAAATGAACATCCGTGCAGTGTTGGCTGTAGGAAGAAGGTTCGGGTTCTCTTCCACCAGGGTGGAAAACATGAATTGCATAGAGTAGAAAAACGAGTGGTCAGGGTAAGTGCCACTTCCCTTGAAGGGTTGCACCACAAAGGCATTTAGAACCCTCAAAATGCCCCAGAAGAATAAGGTAGCCAATACGCATGAGGCCAAAATGCACATCCACATATCAGCTGTATAAGGTTCGATGATGGACTTCCATGAATAGAGAGGTCGCTGACGATGAGTTATCATGGTGACGTACCCTTCAAAAATGGCTCGTGGGTATTCGATCACTGACTGGGGTGGATCAAACATGATCGTAGGACCGCTGAACGGAGCTCGGTCGTATAGAACTTCTCCAACCTGAGGAATATATTATAATCGGATTGTGTGTGAACTATACTGTATAGCTCAAAAACATTGAAATTATTTTGCGTTGAAGCGAAATTTAATACAGTCTCAATCTTTTTGAGCGATAGAGTCCAGTACATGTCAAAGATTATAAAAGCTGCAGTGCTTTTCCTATGCCAATGTCTCTGATGGCTCTTTCACAATAATTGTAAAAGAGCCATCAGAGAAAATGGTATAGGAAAAACACTTACCATTCCGACCCAGGTACCATTGTCAAGCTGACTCTCAACAACCCCTGAGCCTAGAGACAGGAGTTTCACGTTCCAAGTAAAGTTGAGGGAATCTCCACAGTCTGCCCAAAGAGCCTCAGCTGGAAACACGGGATGCATGTTACTCTGCCGTTGCCTCACACTCTCTCTGTTGTAAGCGTAAATAAAGAACCCCTCCAGGAATGTTCCTGATAGATCCACAGTGAAGTCGGGAAACATCTCGTTGCCATATAATTCGGACATTTTCAGGCCTTTTTCCTCATCATATTGTCCCACCGTTACCAGCTGCGGCTGACCTCCATTACAGAAAAAGCATTCTGACACCAGCTGTAACGTCTCTGAAACATAAATGAATTACAATTATAAAAATCCACATGCGAATGGCACATTCACCTTTGTATTGGTACCAGTAGGTATGTGGTCTCTCAAGATCCTTACCTGGCTGTGGGTGTATTCCCATCTTGTACAAAAAGGGGCGGTTCTTCCGATGCATTAAGGCTTGGGCCACGTCTCCACCATCCCTTCTCATGTAGACAATCCGATCATGTCTTGACCTGATCAAAGCAGAACGAGCCAGCTTCTCCAGCAACAAGGGTAGGTTATCCTGTAGGAATAAGAGCAGCACCAGGCCACAGGTAGGTCTGGCCAAGTCATGTGGAGGTGACTCCAACCATGAAAACCAATGGAGTAGTTTCATCTCGGGGAGCTTGCTCTCTGATTCGGTCAGTTGGATTTGAAGAATTGGTTGGTCCAGCGTGGCCTGATGGTAACGGAGGGCTTCCTGGATGGACAGGGGCAGTGTTGATGGATAATCATGACCCACTATCAGCCAACATGGGCCGGTATTGTTGGACAGCGCTTTTAGAAAGGAGCCAACTAGGCGGGTGGTGATATCGTCTGGGAAAATGCAGCCATTTAGTATGCAACACGGACAGCAACATTTTATCTAAATAAAACTATAAGATTTAAAAAATGTAACCCGAGTCTACTTATGACACTACAATTTCATTGTTAGTTTTATCGTTAAGTGTTTACAATAATTGTTGCCATTGTGACGTCAATAATGACATTCAAAATCACTCTGACATAATTATGTACCGTATTGGAAAATATTCACATTAGGGTACAAACAGTGCTCATACCTGCAGCTAATGATGGACTATGAGCGTTTACAGTCGCATACGGCAGTAAAAGTAACAAAATCAGGATTATAGGGCCCATTGTAGCACACTGACAAAATTTCTACATTCCCCTGTTTTATATAGGTAGCTACATCATCATTTTGGCCTTCTTCAGGGAAATTGCACGGTGCCATAGGTCAGTTTAAATAGTTGATGGATAACTACTCTTGATTATGGCATGTCACGGAAAATGCTTAGAAATTTGTTATATGACGTAGAGTACTTGCCTATCCACTCGACCCTCCCTGTTTCAGGTTACGCCCTCCATATTTCAACATCCGTCAGTTAGTGGTAATATTGCACTTTGCATTGGACTGTTCAATAATATATGAGTCAAATCAATTTTCCATCGGTTCTGTCATTTGCGAATTATTACTGCACTAAAATTCAGTGCATGAGGTCGCAGACAGCATGTTAGAACAAAATGTGGAGTTCTCTTTCTCATGTACAAGATGGTGAACTGCCCAAGTTCAAAGCGGTTCAACAGCAGAGAGTGACGGGTTTAAAGAGAAGCCACAAGTACGTCATACGTGAATGTGACCATGACTGTAGATGAAAAAAAAAGTTGCTTCTCTTTCAAGTCGTTGCTGGAGTAAACAAGAGACAACTATTTCCCCTTCCACTCTTAAACTGGAGACTAAGGCAAGTGCACTGCCCAGTAGGCTTATTAGGGTGGGATGTGAACCCTGAATAATAGATCAAATAACATACACTTCAAGTCGATTTCAAAAATAATCTGAGCAAAAGTAAAGGTAAATAAAAATCAATGCTATACGGCATACGGCCTACACAGTAGTCTAACGTCACAATCGCATAAAAACTATTTATATTCAACCAGAACTACTATACCGGTACTGGAAGCACCCCTGAAACTATAAGGAGAACTGAAGGGTGTGGTGGAAAAAGGTGATAACCCTCACTTTTGTTCATTTTTGACCTAAACACCTAGCAACTATGTAAAAGACACGACAAACAGTTTGGTAGGCTCCAAGAGTTCACGTATCATGCACGAGACGGCAACACGGACTAGATCAAAACCCGATTTGTTTTTTAAGTAGACTGTGATTTGTGAAGCAAAGTTGAATTCGCTCTCCTGAACAATTGCACTTTTGTGGGTTATCACCTTTTTCCACCACACGGTTCACACCCCTCAACTATAGAAAGGGGCAAGGAAATAATATCTTTCAGAAACGCTTACAGGTTTGTAGATTCACGATCCAAGATTGTTGTTCATTGGTATTTAACCCATTGAGCCCCAGCCGCCTAGAATCTATGCGCTGAGAACTCGACCGCCGGGTACCAGCTATACTTCCATCGCCTATATAGATTCTTTTCGCTTCCGTTCCACTTGCAAATGAGGACAAGGTATTGTACAAATAATAATAATAGCTATACTTTTTACATTCATGATCTACACAATGCATGTTTTGGAAACAATTTTACTCGCATAGAAGTCCGTAAATTAATTTCCAATCGCCGCACAGTATATCCGCTATATTTCCGCCTAGATTGCAGCATAGATGTTCTATCCTGTTCAATTTACAAGTACTCTGAAAGTAAGGGGAAAATATTCTACAAATAGTAACAGCTATACTTACCCTTTCATGCAAAACACAACGTATGTACGGGAAACAATTTTCCTTGGCTAAAAGTCCATAAATTAATTTCCAAAAAGATCGCCGTAAAATATGAAAATCCGAGTACTACCGGCCAACTGTTAGGGTGATTTAATTATGAAATACGTTAAAATATACGGAATAACAATCTTGAGAACCATGCCACAAGACTTTGTTGAAATCGTTGCACTTTCCGAGAAATAAATTAATACTTTTCTGGGACTTGCCTGTCACTTATAGGATTACTCCCATTTACTCGTTTCTCGAAAAGTACGACGATTTCAGCAAATCCATTTGGCACCCTTCTCGAAACTGTTATTCCGTATATTTTAACGTATTACATAATAATGATGATGATGATGATGATGATGATGATGATGATGATGATGATGATGATGATGATGATGATGATGATGATGATGATGATGATGATAATAATAATAATAATAATAATAATAATAATAATAATAATAATAATAATAACAATAATAATAATAATGGATATCCCGTGATAGGCCCCTTGGGCCTCTTAGGGGATCATCTTTTGAATAACCGACTTTAATCATTGCCTGCGCTGTGATGGATTTTGATTGCGGGAGGAAACGGGAGAACCCCGAGAAAACCCACGCGAATACGGAGAGAACCCATCGAAACTCTATCCACATAAGTATCCTCCGTCCGACCCGGGGATCGAACTCGGGACCTTAGAGGTGGAGTGGAACGTGGAAGGCTGCGGCCACCATGTCGCCCCAACGTATTACATAATTAAATCAGCCTAACAGTTGGCAGGTAGTACTCGAATTTCGGGTTTTTACAGCGATCTTTTTGGAAATTAATTTAGGAACTTCTATGGGAGGGAAATTGTTTTCAACACATTCATAACGTTTTCCCTGAACGGGTAAGTAGAGCTGTTATTATTTGTAAAATATCTTGTTCGTATCTTCAGCGCACGAGTCAGCGGAAAACTAGGCGGTGGCGGGTGTAGCTGGTACTATATCGCCCAAAAAGATAGAGACGATTTTGCATTTGACTCAAGTGCAACTGTACGTGGCGGTCGAGTTCTCAGCGCCTAGGGGTTAATGGTTCAAGGTAGTTCTACAACTGGCCTGCGAAAAAAGAAGTGACTGTGCGAACAGATCATGGGTGGTGCAGAAATATGGCTTTATGATCTGTTTACACGGTATCCCGACAACTGGCTGCATGTCAACTGGCCGCGGGTCATTTGGCTGCTGTGCCATTAGGCTGCGGTAAAAATGGCTGCTGCCTTTTAGTTTCTGATTAACTTGGCTGCAGTCAGAGTTGCTATGATCAAATGGCTCGAGACAAGGGTTTTGCAGAATGAGAATCTGAGTACATAAATGCAACTTGGCCTAAAGGCTGTGCCCGTTGTGTTGGTGTCATCTGTATGGCTTTGGGGTGACCACACCAACACTGTCCGTTTTGTGGCGCCGCAGGCCAACGACCATTATTGCGGCTTTGCCAACCTTCAAGCTGACGCTGATATACGTATCATCAGCGAAATGACCGCCCACCAAATGGCATGGCAGCCAGTTATTGACCCGCAGCCAGTTGACCTACAGCCAAAAGTCGTCTATTCGTTTACATTGCCACTTCCTTTAACCAAGCTATCTTTAGCAGTTTATTTTAATTGTTACATTATTGTTAAAAACTGTAGGGAGACGGAGTGGCGCCGTGGTAACGCGTGCGCCCACGGAAGTTAAGGTCCCGGGTTCAATCCCCACCCGGGGTCCCACCTTCTTTCGTGCAGAGTGAGACCGTCTCTGGCTTCGTTTCGGGTGGCGATCCTTGCACATAAGCCACCCGGGGGAGTTCACAAAACGGCAAATACAACGTCTGTGCACACGCACTTTGCACATCCCCTCCTACCTACCCTTGGAACACACTAAGTACTATCACACAGTACACCAGTTCCACCCAAATGGTGGTAATTCCACCCCCCTAATGGAAATTAACTCCCAACGGGGTACAATTAAAAAAAATAAAATAAATTATTGTTAAAAACCACTTGCAGCGTACGACAATTTACTTGTGAAAAAGAAGCAACTGAATGAATTGACTATTAAACAGTATTCCACTGATTTGCAGAAACAGCTGAATTGGATGGACCAGTGAAAACAGAAGTGCATAATTATATCATTTATCAGTGTTATTAAAATATAGGTAAAGGCAGAAGGACGAGCCTACATTATATTAGATATTTCTACCACCAAAATTAGTAACCAATAATGAAAACTAATAATGGCATTATGTGATTTCAAGAAGTTAAAAGTTCTGATATTGGCAGTCTGATATAACAGTTTAACTTAGAGAAACTATGGAGACGCATTTTGTATTGTTTAGCCTGGGGAAGAGTCATTAGTCGGACTCGCCTCAAAGGCAATTAGCATGAAAAACTGATTTTACTAATCCAACACAGCATGGACGACCCTTACGAGGAAGCAAGAAAGCTATGGCTCATAAAACGAGACCACTTTAGGGCTCTGCAGGTGGCAGCCGGAATGAAGGAAGACAAAAAAAGTAAGAATCCGAATTATTACGTATGTAGCCTAAGGCTACTACAGTTATCACTGTCAGAAAAAATCATGCAATAAGACAGCAGAAATATGGCAAATTACTGTAAAACTTCTTCAGGACTCTTCTGTAACAGTACCGTATATAACATCCTGTATATTAATGTACCAAAGCGGGCAATGCAGTAGATATACATGATAATCATGCCCCTTCATATGGAAAAGTACCGGTACTATAAACTTCATATCTTCCAACAATTCGACATAGGCCTACCCAAATGCTATATGAAATACTCTAAAATAGTACAGTCCTGAACTCCTGATGCATGCTGATACACATGCTGCACATACATATGAAGGGCATGTATATGAAGGGCTGATGTCTCAAATTCATGCAAAACTGTTTCTTTTTTGCAGAATTCAGGTGTCTGAAGCTGTTTATGACCCATGGAGGTGATCTGACGCCTAGTCATTATAATATATTTATTATGGGTCAGATCATCTTCATTCATCATAATTATATTTAGGCTACATGAGCCCATCTACAAACACAACTGAATTATGCAAAAAAAAATGACATGAGGTTGGTATATGAGCGGGTCCTAAGGAGAGTTTACCCTAAAAGTTTGTCAGTACAGTATTATTACAGAAAACCTTTTATAAACGATATCATTATCTCGCCACAATTTAATAATAGACTACATAGCGTCATTATTTATAATCGCGTTCTACTGTATATATTTCATGCCCCACAACTAGACTACAGATAATGTAACAAATAAATGCTTTCTTTTGTAGAACATGTAATACCTGACTTGGCGTTTGGGAGCACACTTCCACGAAACAAGTGGCCAATGCCTTCAAGGCAATTCCTGCAAATCCCACCCAGCACAAATTATCTCATTACCCCAGTAAAACCCGAAGATTCCCTGGGTCCAATGTCCTACCATCGCGATGAAGTCACCAGCATGGTGTACCAGCTGGAGAAACAAATATGCAGCACCCGAGGTAGATACTTCGGTGCGACTCTCTACAAGCAACAACATATGTTCGCATTTGACAATAGCCAGTCGAGCACCCCTGGGCCCGGTACCTACACCAAATCGGAATACTATCCTGGGCCTAAACTAAGAATTGGTCCCCGACGAGAAGTTGCAACTCCACTCCCTAAGCCAAAAGTTCCACGATTCCCTCCAAAAAAAATCCCCAATGTTCCTGGGTAAGTTCGCAACAACTCAAGGTTAAGACTTGGGCTTATTGGGCTTAGGTCTAGAAATTAACAATCCCTGTTCTTTTAAACATTACTTGTGTTATAATATTATCTATGATGACAGGCCCGGAAGATACCAGCCAGAGTACGCCACGGTGGGTAAATCTCTTCCTGTCGAGATACATCTAGGAATGGGCCGAAGCGTTGTTAACAAGACAGCGTTTCAATGTTACCGCGATGAACCAATGAAACTCTTTAAGTGTGTAAAATGCGGAGAGACTCCTGGGATAAACTATTGGTCGGCGCCTAGGAAATTGTTGCCACCACAAAACGAAGCTGAGGAAGAAAAGCACGTTACTATTGATCGAGATTTGGCTGCTGAAAAGATAGTATGCAAAAACTGTTACAAAATCCTAAAGGGTGATTGCCGCAATGAAATCTTCCTGAAAAATTTTAAGGTAGGTCTACTTGAAAAAAAGCCACCTATACTATACAGACCTAGGGTGGAATTTTCGTCGTACTACTAGTTATACTTTTAACTTAGCAGTATACCAGTGTAATGCAATGGTACTGCTAAGTTAAAAGTAACTAATTCCACCCCTAGTGTGTGACTCGTTATGATATGCCGTGTATAAATGAGAATGAACAAAAGACAGGCTTCCTGCCAGTACAGATGAAAACATCATTTTTCTCCCTCTCTTCACAGCATATTTATGGATGCAAGGACTTCCACTGGCACCCTCCCGGGCTCCCCGTGTATCGTCGCAAGGCTACCATCTTCAAGATGAGGGATATTAAGAACCGACAGCCCTATCAATATCTCTTTTTGCCCAAATAATACTTGTTGTGAAACAGCTTAAAGCTCAAGTCACAAGACAACTAAAATAGCTTCAGCAGAGTCTTTCCCGGAATGTCGATTTGAAAACCATGGCTCATTTTTATGCTTAACAATTTACAATCTCTAGAGACAATTGTATGGTACGTCAAAATTGTATAGTGGTAAACAAAGCTAATGTCAAAATATAAATTCCAAGTCGATGTACGTCAAGTTATTCAATATTACTAACCTTTAACCCTCGCGCTTTTGAATTTTGTGGAATATTTTGTGGGAAGAAACCGGCCCCGCATCAAAATATTAGTGCAAATAATGTGTTTGCAAATAGTCAATGGAACGGTCATCCATAAAGTACGTAATACGTACATGGCAGATGTATCCCTGGAGAAGCACCATATCGTCTCTCTCCCACTGTAACATATTATATTTCACAAGCTCTAAGGAACTGATAAAATTCAACGATTTTTTTTTGACATTTATGATATTACGGAAAGCTGAAACTGAGGCCTCCCCTTTGAGATTGCAAAAAAACTGTGACAATATAAATACTACCAACTTCACACCTAGCTACTTTTATGCAGGATGGAGCGCTTATTTTACTGTATACAGTACCAGCCATAAAATGGTGTCCCAAGCAACCTTTGTGGTTTGCAGCACCTCCCAGGGTTCCTTACAGTTAGGCTGGCCAGCTATTATTCGAACGAGATACCACATTCAGTTGTGATAACTACCCACATAGCCTTTAATATTTATGATAGCTGCATTACAACTATTCCTATACAGGGTCATCAAAAAAGAATGTCCCAATTTGAAAACTGTGCAACTCGAAAACTTGTAGACATATCTTAATGATTTAACTTTTTAAATGCTCAGAAGTGTCTAAAGTTTTGCCCTTACTATAATTTGTTTCAATATGAGCTCCATTTGTCGCTCGAAAAATTTAGATGCGGTAATCGGTGTCGTGCCAAACCCGTTCAGGCATGTCTGGCGTTACCATTGCATTCTTATCCCGTAGGTTAGTTCTTCCCAAATTGTGGGTCACGACCCCATTTGGGGCCGAGAGGGAGGCTAAGAAATTATTTTCACAAAATGATGCTATCTTTCTTGAAAATCATGACCATAAGGTAAGGTCATTTCACTGTTTACCTGTCTTTTCATGTCGGCGGATCGAAATGTGCACATATAGGGGGTCGCAAATTTTACAATACGATTTTTTGGGGTCGCCAACGAAAGAAATTGGGAAGCACTGCCGTAGGTACTGGTGATGCCGGATCATTTCACCATACATGTGTCTCCCCATGTGTCTCCATCGGACTAAGATCTGGGCTTCTGGAGGGGCTAGGCATGGTGAAACTTCTCATTAAACACTTCGCACACTGGGAGGCTGAACAAATTAATCTTTCCTACGGCAGGTTTGTTTCATGGATTAGGCGACTTTTTATGGGAATCTTCAAGAACAATATGTGTGGTGTAAAGACCCAAGATATCCAGCACCTACGGGATAGGATTGCAATGGTAACTCCAGATATGATTGATAGCAAGAGCTAAGTTATTAGCTCTTGTTGATAGGGTTTGGTACAACACCTATTACTGCCTGTTTTATCTGGCGAGCGACACATGAAGCTCATATTGAAACAAACTAAGGTGAGACCACAACTTTAGACCTTTCTTAGCATTTTAAAACTTAAAGCATTAAGATATGTCTCCAAGTTTCCGAGTTATATGGTTTTCAAATTGGGACATTCTTTTTCGATGACCCTGTATTATTCAAGCAGCTCTACAGTAGTTAAAATGTTAAATGAATAGCAGACACACATAGAATGTCATTTCTGAGCCTCTGCATTGTCATAAAATCAACGGCTGGTAACAAAATGGTAGTTAGAGAGGAGTTTCATTCAGACATGAGCTATGTATGAAATCACAGCCTGACCTGTGATGTCCTGCCCTCTCCCTACCACTGTTCCATGCATTTGCCAGTATGCAAATGGCTTTCCCAAATTATGTTTATCTTGAGAGTTCAGACACCACTGAAATCTCTTGCATGTGAAAAAAGATGCCCAAATCAACCCTAACTTGTGGTATGGTCCTATAAGGTTTCATAAGCGTCCATGGAAAAAAACCACCTGCATTAGGCACGTAAGAAGCATAATGTTGTGCAATTGGTAATATTAACTGCATATCATTTAATTTCTTTATTACAATTTCTCCTGACACATGTGCTACAGCACTGATATGTGAGGATAATTATGTGACACATGGGTGAACATAATTTTTCAAGTCACCTATTGCTAACTTTCAAGTATTGCACAACATTCTTCTTGTTAAGCACCTGCTCTAAACTTGCATACTGTATAGAACTGTACAAGTAGGTGTAACCCATTACAGCTGGAATATATCTGTTGAGCAACAACCATCTTCTCACATAGAGGTGGATGCCGGCAAAGAGGGAAATAATTGCAGAATCTCTTTATGCCTCTCCAGTGGTCTTTGTCCCAGGCATGGGACCACACAATACCTGTCATAAGCAATAAAACTGTTGCAGTTACCAAATATACCCAGAGAGATACAGGACAATTGGTAACCACTGGTTTAACAAACAAAAAACTGAAGTCTGGTAATAGTGTAACTGGTCCTAAATTAATGATAGATGAGCATTGCTTTGTTGTACAACACCCCATCATTATGGAGCTTGGTTTACTCAAGAAACGGTGGCTTCTATTTATAAATGTGGCAAACATTGGCCATGATCTAAAAAGCACACTGTTTTTAATCACTTTCTACAGTTCAGGAAAAAAGAACCAAAAATCACTGGTAGACAGCAAAGGATTGTTTTCTTCTAGGACAAACATCGAGAGCAGTGGAATTCATTACGCTCGTGATTATTCATTCATCTGTGGCTAATCAAGCATACTGTTACACTTCATTTCTCATATAAGCATATTACAAGATCTGAATGTTGGGAGGAGGGCAGGAAGGGAAATCAATGGCTAGGAGGAAGGAAACACATGCTACGCAAAGTCTGCAAGCATAAAAACGTCACGCCACACTCCCCAAAAAAAAATCTTGTGCCACAGCATGTCGTAACATTTGGTCACTTTTGACATTTGTCAAATTACTTTTTTTTATATTTTCTGACAAGTAAACCCAAAGCAATTAGTAGATACTCTCCGGCATTTCACCCGACTCTGGGCAACTGACCTTCCAGGTTCGGTCGTCGCATGCCACTGACTTTTGACAGACTGCCCGGCCCACCAAAAAATTAAAAAAATAACCATGAAACATGTTAGTAAGGTCGAGCAACAGTTCTGCCCAAAAGCCACTAGCATGCATCTGACAACACCTCTCAAGTGCTTGAAGTCGGGAGTGTGTGCCGATTCTAGTTTGTTTCATTCCCGAGGGATATTTAAAAGCACAGATCCCACGTGGTGTTGGTCTGCACAGACAACCTTACATTGACAAAGAAAAAAAAACCATAATAGCAATGGAAAAAAAACCAAACTAGTTCATTAAGAATTGGGCCAACTATTGGTTCTGACTCATGAGCATATTCTGGAATGGCCCTCTCTAGGCCATGAGAGGGCAAAAAAATGGAGGAAGCAACCCACTCCTCACAGACACTGGTCAAAAAAAATAATGAAGCAAAAACAACGTCGCCTGTATGGTCCACTGATGCTTGTGGTCTGTAAAAGAATGTCACATTTGGTAGGGCTATACAATTTTACTTGTTTCATATTTTTAAGTAGTGAAGTCAGCCCGATCCCATACTAGTGGCCCTAGGTCAGTGGGGGTTTTGGTGTCCATGTCATCAATGCTAAATAGGTCAAATGGGTCTGGTTGCTGGCTTGTGGCCAGCAATGGGTCACACGTGTCTGCCATGTGTCCGGAAGAAGCTTGATTGTGAAGATGTAAAAAAGTGGCGGTTGGAGGGAGGGAGGCTGAGCCAGAACTAAATGTGCCTGATGATGGAATCAAAGATTCAAGCCAGTCTGATACATCCATGTCCATTTGCATATCTGGCAGGTCCAAGAAGTCTGTTGGTGGCTCTGCCGGTGCTTCAGTTGGCTGAGATGTATTTGGTACTAGGAGGTCTGGTGTAGGGTCAAAGTGAGATGCAGACGACTCTAGTGAATCCAGTGGCTCAGTCTCCAGATGGCTCAAGTCCATTGAGTCCAATGCTTCCAAGTCAACACCAAGGTCACCTAAGTCCAAGCTTGGGGTTGACTGAAGAACATGTGGTGTTGACTCAGCTGCTGATGTGGCAGCCAGTAGGCTGTTCAAGACCATGTCGATGTTATGAGAAGACAGCTCGTTGTCCTGTGACTCAGTTGTTGCTACTGCATTGCTGGCCAATCCACCAATGGGGATTTGAGTGCAGGTTAGTGGTACAACAGTTGGGAGTGTGACAGCAAAGGTACTTGGTGGCAGAGGCGGAGGGGGTGGTGGGGGAGGTGGTGGTGGACTGGCTGATGCACTTGTTACGGTTGAGACTGTGCTTGTTGCAGTAGTCATGGCACTGGTAAAAATTAGCCCTTGTAGTGTCCTACCAGGGGTGGTTGGCGTTGCTGGGTCCTGTGCTGCACTGGGTGGAAGCTCTGAAAAGGCACCACAATTTTAAGACATTTTGGCATAAAGGATGTCCATTGTAACACTAGTCATGAAGTGAAAATCAGGAAACAGGTTGGCCATTTCCCCCACCAAACAGTTTCTAAAAAATTCCATTCCAGGCAGTTAAAATTTCTTGTACAACTCAATGCAGAGAAGTGAATTGCAGCTATTGAACTGGAGGAGAGTTTAATTTGTGTGTAGCTGGCATCACAAGACTTTAAATGGCATGTTTAAAATTAAACAACCTCCCTGAATTCTGCCCTTAGTGGTTAGCTATATGTGGCATTAGGCTACTTATTTTAAGCAGTTACTGTTGCACAGCTAATTTTTAGCAATCAAAAGTATTAGCTGCTAATAAAGGTTGTGTGGATCCATCCATTTTAAAGCCTGCAAAGGGAGTCTGGCCTGAAAAGATTGGTTCTATCATGGACATTCAATGAAAATGGTTCACTGACAGTGAGTCCTTCTCAATTTTTTCTAAACTGATTTATTTTACCCTGTTAGAGGGAACTGAGCCCTTTCGGGGGGGGGGGGGGGGGGGGGTNCGATCTCTGTGCAAGGACTTAAGGACGTAGGGTAGAGGTAGGGATATTTTTTTTTTTTTTGGGGGGGGGGAAGACACAGGTGCAGGTACATTGTCAGAATATTGGGTCATGTGCAGTCTCCCTGGAGGTAGGTTGCCCGACGCCTACAAGGCGCGGGTCCGAGACCCTCCTGACCCAGTTGAAAGAGAGCTGCCAGGAACCTGGGACCTTCCGATCATTAAGCCGAATCATTACAGACTGGGTCAGCATGCCTTCCCTGAGTCATTCTCAATTGGAAATGCATTGTAATTCAGAGCATGGAGTGATCCCTCTATTCAACCTAAAATTAGCACCCAATACTTTTGATAACTACTAAAGTAAATTAGCAAAACAGTTTCAAAATAGGCAGCTTAATTTTATCAAATCACTAACTAAAATGGACATTTCAACTAGAACACCCAGTATATCTATGATTTGGTGCCTCAAAAATTCATTTTGTGACAATCAGCCAGTATCTACCATTGATAAGGTGGCTTTGCGTAGATTTAGAAAGAAAAAAAATCTTAATAGATTTGAGGTAGATAACATGGACCAGGGTATGCTGAATGTTAGGCATAGCATTTGGAAACACAAAAGCAGTGAATATTTAATGCAGCCCTACCTATAACTGAATGAAAATTACTTCCTTCTGTAAGTTGCTCAGCTGTAAGGCCAGCTGGAAAGGAGCCATTTTGCATCTCAAACCCAGCAGTACAGCAGCATGTTCCTATTGAGGTGTCAGTTCAATTAGCAAATTTTTCGCAGTAAGCAGCTAATAATAACAACAGGTGGAATTGACATCTCTTTTAAAATATTTCAAAGGACTTCGCAAAACGGGGGTTCAACCATTAACCTCAGGTTCCAATAGATCAAAAGGGAGTCACTTGCTGTGCCTTCATCTCAAATATTCATTGCAATTCAGGATCTGCTTCCATTCAACCTAATATTAGAAGTTAATACTGGGTGATCGAAAAAGAATGCGCAGATTTAAAAACCCTATAACTTGAAAACTTGTACACATATCTAAATGATTTAAGTTTTGAAGAAAGGTCTAAAGTTCTGGTCTTACCATAGTTTGTTTTGGTATGAGCTCCATTTGTCGCTTGAAAAATGTAAATATGGTAATCGGTTTCGTGCCTAACCCACTCAGACATGTCTGGCGTTACCTTTGCGATCTTTTCCTGTAGGTGCTGGAGATGCCGAATCTTTTCACCATACAGGTATCTCCACAAAAAAGTCCATCGGGGTAAGATCTGGGCTTTTGGGGAGGCTAGGCATTGGGAAACTTTTCATTAAAGACTTCACACACTGGGAGGCTGAACAAATGAAACTTTCCTACTGCAGGTTTGTTTCATGGATGATGCAACTTTTTATGTGCATCATCAAGAACAATAATTATGTTTGGTGTATAGATCAATCACCTCCACCTATGGGATAGGATTGCAACGGTAACTCCAGATATGATAAAGCGGGTTTGGCAAGAGACCGAATACAGCCTTTTAAAATCTTCCGAGCCACAAATAAAGCTCACATTGAAACAAAATAAATTGAGACCAAAACTTGAGACATTTCTTAGCATTTCAAAACTTAAATTATTCAGATCAGTCTACAAGTTTTAGAGTTATAAGGTTTTAAAATCTGTGATTTCTTTTTCGTTCACCTTGTATTTTCAATAGGCTCTACATATAACTACCTGAAAGTAACTGCTTAAAAACATACAGCATATTGCAAAAAAATTACTACCCAAAATGGACACTTCAGTTGGAACACTGCATAACAGCCTTTAGCTAATGCCTACTGGAAGTCTGCAGTGTAGAGCCAATGCCCCAAGGCTCCTGTCAATATGTAACCACCTATTGTCCACTATGGCACGCTATCTTACACCACATGGGTCCTTCAGCTTCCCTAACATTAGTCACAACCTGTGATTCCAGATCCACAATAGCTCTGCTCTCCCTGCCTGAATTGTACCCCAAGAACAATATTTGGTTTGTGATCTTCCGATCTGGCTAACAAACTTGAATGTAATGGAAACTTTGTCTACTGCAAAAATATATATAAATAAATAAAAGTCCTGGCAATGAAATAAGAATTCATACATATTTTTGTACAATGTAGAATTACTTGCCTGATACATAAAACCTTCTGCACAGCAAAAATTAATACTGCATTAACCCAAATAAGGCTGGTGATTTTCGCGTTTTTGCAAGGATCTGCAAAAGATTTTCTTGCTTTGTCACTTGGGGGATGAGACGTGAATACATTAGTCAATCAGATCGTCTAGTGTCCAGGCTTCATCCTGAGGTCATCTATGTGACCCTCCTCTCATACCATATGGAGATGTAAATTCTTAAGTGCAACAAGGTGGCGCAGGGGGTATGTTTCCCGCCTACTCCAATTTTTTGCCATTCTGCCTGCTTGACAAAAAGTATATCAATATGTAGCCTTGGCACCGCTGAACAAAGCAGTACATATGCACATGGCATGAATTACGTCACAGGACCGGCAGGCGAGCAGCAGTGATAAACATACACCCCCTCCCGAATGTAAACCTCCCTCGCGCCACAGCTGTTCAAAAATTCCGCGGGGCATGTGCCCCTCCATCCTGACAGAGGCTGGCGGGGAGTTGCGCAGTGACCCGCCAGCAGCTAATTGGCATTTACGAACATTATTTATTTTAAAACTATTGAAATATCTCTTGCACTAATTTTAGGGTGGAATCTCTTGAGGAGGTTTGGGGGCAACTATGTATGGCAAAAATTTGTCGGCCAAGGTCGGATATTTAATTCTTTCTTTAAGTTTTTTTTTCAGCAGCCGAAAAAAGATGATTTCATTTAAGTTAATCTGGTTAATCCGGTTTATTGATGCAAGATTTTGTAGTCCAAATCTGCAATTTTTTTACACGAGAGAAAATTTAAAAAGCCACACAGAAACCACGTTACATAGTGGGAAAACGCTATAGTTTCGCCAGCAGAATTTTTTAAAGCCACCATATCAGCATATGATATGCCCGTCTTATTAGAGTTAAAGGCCATTTCCCAACTTTGGCAAGCCAGGTTTGGGGCAAATAATTGGCATGAGCAGGGTGTGGCCGAAAAAAAATAATCACCAAGGCAGGTGGAAAGTGGGCAGTTAGTTGGCCCAACAAATTCATAGTTCAAATTCAGAGATATGTTCCGCAAAGTATTTTTCTTAGATTAATGTTTCCCAATGAAGTGGAAACTTTCTATTACAGAAAATATTCATGGATCCCAGACATATCACTCTAGACAGTTTCACTGTAGCAGTGTAGCTTGATAGCCCACTACACAGAAAATTTGTCTCATTAGACAGCGGAACCTGACACTCTTTAGCTCAATGAAGTTGCATCCTTTTGACTCATTGACACCTTGTATCAGCATTTTTCCTCACACACATTGAAGATGCAAGACCTTCCATGTTCCTGTAGCACTTAGCTCAAACTGCATGATTCCGTCATGATCGTGGTACTTTTCTTGGGCTTAAACAATATTACAACACTATTGCATGTATGTTTATTAAAAATATTTAAAAGCAATGTGCTGCTCATGAAATGAAATTCCGTTCATTTAAAAAATCTATTCTAAAGAGGGTTTTCAAGGGATCCTCTTCACTAATAAAAAAAAACCTTTCAAGGAAATTTGCTATAGCATATTCAAAACAGTTTTCTCCTGCCCTCTCCTATATTGAATTTTGAAGCTAAGGTCTGCGGAATACCAATGATATAACAGGAAGGCAAACAATGACTACCAATGTTATTGTAACACATACCATCAGCATACAAGTGAAACACACTAAGTCCAAAAAACCAGTTTTGCGATGATCCAAGGCAAAGATTTGACCAGCTGATCTGGCATGGTCCATCCATTAGCAAGATAATATTAGTTAATTGAGGAGCTGGGAGCTGATTGTGGGTTATGAAACCACAAAATTACTGCAAGTTTTGTGGAGCCACAGACCAATGAACATTATTGTGGCTCTGCCATGGCCAAGTACACTCAGGTGTCACATGCATTTGGTTGCATCCTCTGGAGCATGAGAAGGAGCTGCGGCTGTAGGGAAGCCAACGCTTGCATCATGTACTACAGATCTTTCAATTTGACCTTGCATTGGTTTACATTGCTAGTTAAAATTTAAAAAATACTGGCTTGCTGGCTCAACATGAATCTTTAGCACTAAATAGACTTCATCAGGCAATAAAGAAGAAGAAAAATGGAACTTCATTATGTAAACACAAGTGCCACAATTGGACTTGGTGGATTTCTTATATGCCAGTGATATGTTCAACAGGTGTGAAACATATGTACCTCCATTTTTGATAAGTATCTCCAATACATCATCCACAATTTGGCTCTTCACATGTTTGGCACTTGTGTTGTTGCCTCCTGCGGATTTCTCCTTTGCAGATGCTGTTGCAGCAGGAGTAACTGCTGATGCCCGAGTCCCCGTTGCCTGTGAAAATTTCTGGATTTATTTTCAACTTATATGACACAAAGCATTTCATATGCAAACTAAAATGATTATCATCTTACCTCTACCTGAGCATGTAGCTGCTTTGTGGCTTCCTCATACTGAGGTGGAGGTTTTGCGGAAAGGGTACTCATCACATGTGGCTGAATCAAGCTCAGATTCAGCTGAGGCATTGTTGCCTGAGAGGTACTGGAAGTAGCTGTTGCAGAAGGAACTGGAGTTGTAGAGAGCGGAGGCTGTATTTGAGGTTGCTGAATAAATGCCCCAAAAAAATTAGGAAGAGAACCCGTCCTGCAAAGAAAACAAGCCAAAAAAGGGTCACACACTGCTTCTCAATTTTTTGTGTTCATGTGACAGTCAACACAAATGCTGCAAACCTTTGATGCCCAGTAAGCCCATTTGGTAAGGACCCACTTCTTTGTTTTTGAAGAGTGACCTGAGCAGGACACTGCAATGCTTGTGGTTGCACTTGTTGGGCTTGTGTCTGGTGTGGCTGCAAGGACTGATCCTTCCCTTTGGGCGCAGGCATTGCAGCAATCCAGGCTCGTTGCACAGGCTCAGCAGTAACAGTTGGTTGTACCAAAACAGGTGTCACCTTTGCATTTCCACTTTGCAGTTGTTGCTGTTGAAGTGTCTGAAGTTGAAGCAATGCCTGAAGTTGGCTCTGTAGCTGCTGTTGTTGAATTCGGTGCTGTAGGTGTTGCTGAAGCACCAAGCGCTGATGCTGCTTTGGATCTCCCACTGTTGCAGATGTACCAGCAGCCACCCCATTGGCAGTGCTTCCGCCATTTGTTTCCTTCTCCCTTTCCTTCTGACGAATAGCCTGCAATTGCTGCTGAGATCGCTGCAGCTCCCTTTGAAGCTCATCAATCCGCCTCTGCTGCTGCTGGATAATTTCTTCACTAACCAGTTGCAATGATGGGAGGCGAACAGCTGGAGTAGACAACTGTGGTGGGGGTGGGGGCAGTGGAGGGGGTGGGGGTGCTGCTGCCTCGCTTGTGTCCATAGAGCAATCCATATCAACATCCATATCCATTGCTACTACACTAGCTGGGCGGCTTGTTGAAGGCTGTGACGTCCCGGCATGAGAACCAAGGCTGTCCTGACTACTTGAGTCCACAACCATTGCTGACATCACCACAGGAGGCTCTGATTTAGGAGTAACAGAGCGTTCTGCAGGAGCTGCAAGACATACACCAGTGACATTTCTCAAGGCACCATATGTGCACCAAAAACTGGTGGACACGTTCATATACTTACTGGATAACACTTCTTCTGTAGCGGTCATGGAACTCAGCACTATGGGTGACATAGTAACAGGTATGGCATGAATGCTAGTCACACCAGTCATGCTAGGTGCAGGACTGGTAGTACTGGTAACAACTACACTTGTAACATTGGTGGCTGAAGAAGTAGATTCAGACTGGGCCGGGGGAGATGGGACAGAGCCTTCACCAAACTGCTTCAGCCGCTCAATAAGCTGAGGCTTTGATCCTGACACAGGCAGGTTGCGCTTTTTCAATTCAGCCTTCAAATCACTCACTGCAACACATTGTAACATGATATAACCTGAAGTTGACATCAAGAGATGCAAAACAGTACCTTTCATGTCTTCCAATTTCCCGAGCGCACGTGTCACCTCAGGTGCCACATTGCAAGTCACTAGTGGTGGTGTAACAATGGCCTGTGCTGGTTGAATTCCCACTGAATTTGTGGCAGCAGTTGTTGTGACAGCAATCAGGCTGGGCAGTGGTGTAGATGAGGTGCTGCCACTGCTTTCCAAGGCAGAAGCAGTGGTGGCCATAGAGGCAGCAGTTGGCTTTTGAGCAGCAGGAAGAATAATCTGTGGGTACTGCAAGTAAGTATTTTCTTCAGAACGAGGCATGCTGATTAGGTGCATTAACGTTGCACGCAAATAATATACACAATGCCACAGACCAATAGCAATTAGCATGCTTAATTGTTTAAGTACTGTCAGAAAATGTCATGATTAGTCTGGAAAAAAATCCAAATATCAAATACCACAAGAGCAGTTATGACAATGCCAAACTATATTATAATATTATGTCTTGAAACCATGTATAGTAAAAGTGTGATGTGTCATTGCATAAAAAATAACCTTTGAGAAAAGATCACATGTCTTACATTGTGAATTAGTGAGTCAAGACTTCACTATGACTACACACTCACCTTATGTTGCAACTGGAGCTGCCACTGCAGGAACAACTGTTGCTGTTGAAGCAGAAGCTCATAGGAAGTTTCCACTGGACTACTGTTTATTTGCTGATTCTTTTGAGCACTTGGTGGCCCCTTGTACTCATGGAACTTGATAGTACGTGTCTTTGGCTGCGACTTTGTCTTTGATTTCTTTCGATTTTTGCTCTGGTCACTCCGCACAATCCCACTCGTCCCACCCCCACTGCCACCTTCCGTCTTCACCACTGCCATTGTTCGACTGACCAGCGGGGGTGCCACAAATGCAGGCGAGGCTGCCGCTGCCACACTGGGCGGGGATGCAACGGAACTCAAGGGGCTCAAGCTAGAGGTGGTGGAGCCAAGGCTTGGGCTGGGTGCAGCTGTTGCAGTCAATGAGGCTGCAGACTCAATTCCAACTCCTGTTGAGGGCACACTGTCTACCACATAAGGCAGTCCCAGAGAGACCAGAGTTGGTGTTGGAGCTGGTGTTGGCACCTGCTCCAGCCCTTCTTGAAGAGGAGACAGTGCTCCTTCTGAACTGGAGTCTTCCTCAAAGCTGATGTACATGTTGGGATGGGGCGGTTTCATGGCCTGTCCCTCACATGTGGCTTTGAAAGAAATCTGTCCCTCTGAAAAATGGGGATAAGTGACGATCATTCTTGTTTGCATATCAAATTTCACCATTGTTTCAGACTGTTTACATTCCATGTTGCAGGCCTAACTGCAGCAGTGTTAGTGAAGCTTAACAAAAGCAGGCTACTGAATACCCGAGTATGTTGAATGGCATTTTTCTGACTCGGCATGCATAATCTTATCACCTGTTCTATTTCTTCCTCTCAAACTGTATCTGAACATGAATTAAGAGTACAGTAGGTCCCAATTATTCATGGATAATTGGTTCCAAGCCCTCCCATGTACAAGTTAAACCAGCAGATAAACTGAAATCTTAATAATACATGTTTTTAAATCTACATACATACCTACGATATGTTCCATTTACAAATTACACAATTAAGACATCAACTAAAACAATAAACAAGAAAAAAAATAGCTACAACAATGCAATACTGTAGTGTAATAAAATATATACAGGAGGAAGAGAAACTCGCGCTCAATCAACAGGTAGACCTACAGTACTCGCAGAACTAATATAGGGATGTGCAGTTAGTTTTTGGCTCTGTTGTGTAGTTAATGCGTATGGCACCCTTAAAGTGTAGAGGGCTGGATGGTGGAATATGAGGCAAAAATGACGAAGTGCATGGGTGTCGTACCCGGATTCTTACTCGGACAGAATTTGATCGCCTTTTGCCCATGGTCGATGTGTTATGGGACCAAAGCAAGGGACCGGAGGCCCTCGAACTGACTTTTGCTTCTTAGAAGCTGGCGGAACGGATGTTATGTCACGAAACTTTGACGGAGCCGTAGGCATTAACTACGCAACGGAGACCAGAACCAATTGCACATCCCCATATTAGTTTTACGAGTACTATCAGTCTACCTGGAGACTGGGTGCGAGTTTCCCTTCACCCTGTATAGTCTACTTGTGGTGCAGCTCAATTTACGAATTTCAGATATCTACAAAAACAATATTAGCAATGAAATATAGTAGTTATAACAATACAGTACTGCACTGCAACAAAAACGCATGTTGGATTTTTCAATTTAATACTGTAGTTTGATTTAAAATTTATTCCACATTTTCAAACTGCAGCTAACTGAAAGAATGGATAACTGGCTCACTGTATGCCTGACAAGTGTATCAACAGTTCAAAAAGAATTGTCCCGCCGCGTCGAGTGGGCAGCCGTGCGTCAGGATGAAAGGAACCTGTTAACTGGTGCCTTTCATCCTGACGCGTAGCTGCCCGCTCGACGCGACGGGACAATTCTTTTTGAACTGTTGATACATGAAAATAAGATTTTTTTGTAAACTACTGTACTAATAATCATAACCTCTTACAGAGATGAAGACATTAAGTAAATAAGGTAGATCTAGTCTTCAGTGAATGTGACGGTTTTTAAGGCCTTAGTAATGTTTTGTAATCACAACTTTGTAATTTTAAAAATCCTCAGCTGATGTGCTTGTGCACTGAAAGAGCAAAGCAAGTGCTGAAAATAATAATAATGAATAGATTTGAAAGGGCCATATTAGCAAAACACCGTAAGGCAAGGTTGATCAGGTCTTGACTAAGGTCTGGGGACGGAAGTCTGTGGTTTTACTGTAGCTGTGGGGACCAGTTCCAATTGTGGGGACATTTGTCGGTCCCCACAGTCTCACACACGCGAAGTGTACCATTACAGTGGGGACATGTGTAAATTAGTGGGGACATGTCCCCACTATTTTCATTTGTAGGGTTTCACAAAAGTCCATTTTTCTCAGCCTAGGTTACTTAGGGTAGGGTAGGTTAGGTAGG